>CM076848.1:127237110-127409851 GCA_039519185.1 Astragalus membranaceus | reverse complement strand
GTGAGGCTTAATAATATATAATAGTACTTCATTACCGAGATTGTTGGTTTGTATGCACGGTCGGTAATTGGGCTAGTTATATATATTGACGCAAATAGTTTATAAAGTAAACTATGTTGCAACGGTTTTTATAAATAAACCGAGTGATTGTGAGGGGGCACGGTAGAACTCACTGAGACAAGTTGTCTCACCCAATCATTGTTGTTGTTTTTACAGAGAACAGGAAACGGAGAAGCAAACAGGATGGTCAGTTGTCATGCTCGAGGAGAAGATAGAAGATTGACTTATTCCTAGCTGTTTATGTTTTTCTGATGTTGTCTCTGTATTTGATATCATGACTCTAATTTGAGCTATGTTATGTTTTAGTTTCCGCTGTATTCTTGCAACGTTGTATATTCAGGCAGGAATTTTTATACTCTGATGTAAACCAAATTGTATATTTAGGTATTTCTTTGTTAATGAAATACCGAGGTGTTACATTTGGTATTAGAGCGGTTCGGCCTTGTCGGACGTAGTGACCTTCGGGTCGAGAACATAGGATCGAGTCAGCTAGGGACTTAGACAATTAAGTGTCAGATCTTTTTAGTATATTATGTGACTTATGGAGTCAGGATCCACTCAATGTTTCATGTAAATTACTGAAAATTATGACAGTTAGTTGCCTCAGCCCCGAAAATGTCCGAAACCCTAAGCCATAGGATTCTTAGCCTTCTCGTTTCATCAGAGCGCGCAGCTGCAGCAGAGGGCTACAGGTGACATTTGGGAACAATGATGGGCATCCGCGATAGTTCGAGGAAACTGTGGGCGGCTGTTCAGTAAATAAATCTGATGCGGCTAGTGATTCGCGGCATGAAACGTCTTAGATCTTATCGAGAAGTACAAATCAAGCGAAGCCATTGTGCGACAGTAACGTTAGTGTACTGAAATCTGTCAGATTAGTTAACGCCCGAAACCTGACCTTTATTTAGTCAACGTATCAGTTTTCGAGATATCGTTTTCATCATAAACCTTACCTTCTGGTGTCAGTCAATCCCAGTTAGGGCAGCAGTCAAGGAAAATCCTTATCGGTTAATTTTAAGCATAAATTCCAGTTCTTCTTCCGAGTCACAATGTGACAGATGACAAAGCCAATTGAGTAAAGATACTCCGTCGTCGGTATTGACTAGTGGAATCATAAGTCCCGATCAGGAATTATGAATCAAATCCTTCAAAGCATATCAGTATGTGGAATCGGTAGAAGTGACCTCATTTCAATCCGCTGCTGGAAGCACTCCAATCACGGTCTGTGAGAAATTCACGTTAGTCTTCTGACTCATTTGTTCGTAACTTCTGCTCTGGAACTCCGATTTTTATGTTCCGAGAGGCGTTGGAAAGCTAACGGAAATATCTACACCGATGAATGGGTTGTGAACCGTATCTCCAATAGTATTGTGAAGTGTACCTCTGTTTTAAAATCTGAACCGTAAACTCTAAGCATTCGTGGAATGTGGACCTCCCTGTTGTACGGGAAATTGGTAAAAGGATCTCCAATCAGTCAGTTTAGACTCCTAGAACCCATTCTGAAGCTATATTGATTACTGTAATGTAATAATTATGTCTGGATAGTCGCGGAAGTTCGGAAAGAAGCTGGGCCAAGGAAAATTCTAAATGATAAATTCAACGAATCAATACAAGGACACTTATGGTGTGCTCATGTGATTCCCGAAATAACTTTTGTTTTCAAAATCCCCTGGTGCCACCGCAATTTCAATTTCGTGACTAATCCGAGAATAATTGCTACACTAAAGTTAATCGAGAAACCAAGGATTGCCTAGAATGACTCTAAATCTCATCTTCGAAAGAAAACCTTATGCCGTTCTCGTAGGGTTCCTAATATCGGAATTCGAGCATCCTTAAGGTCCGAGTAATCAATATCTATGAAAGATAGGTATCAAAATTCAAAGCCTAGTTGATCTAGAAAGACAACTGTGATTGGATAAGTCGTTAACTTAGACAATCCTGAATAACGCACCCTTATCATTATTTTGGGTTAGTTAAAACATCGGTTGTACCGGTAACTACCTGAGATGATAGAAATGTTTCTAAGATAACTGAAGACGTGGGTTACTCAAACGTTTGCTCGGAAGTAATGGAAGGCTAGGTAACACGTGAATATAATAGCTAGTTGGAGAAGTACCAAGCCACGTTAGGGCAATCATCTTTCGGCATTTCTAGTACTCAAGCTTCCGCTACTGAAGTGAAACTCCAATCATTAATCTGGATCCCGTTAAGGTTGACAGTAAGTTGTTATGACTTTGATCCATCGGATGGATCGAAGCTAGTTTCACCATTCTAATAATCTATCGGCAAGATGTCAATAAAGCAAGTATGTACTGAATTCAGAGTTGTCTGATTTAGCCAGTACACGAGGCTTTCTAAGAATCCGATGAGTTGGGTAAGTGTAGCTCTTTTCCGTTTTCACCCGCTACACCCGTATGATGGAAGAATGTCTGAGGATGAACTGTATGTCGGTCTGAGACTAAATGATCGGACAGTGAGTGTATAACACATGAGTCATTGATAGTGCATCCTATAACCATTGTGTAGTCTCTTAAGACAATTGAGTCGTGTCTATTTTTTTTGTCACGAAATACAAGCCTTTGTTCTAACCTCGAAGTTTTATCTTGGATCGATTCGAGAAAGGAATTGAAGGGGAATGAATTGAATCGAATAGAATAGCGGCTTGGGAAAATTTTAAAACAAACACCCGCTTTCCCTTTCGGCTCAATGTCCTTCCCGATCCCTTCCTCGAACGAACCCAATTGTTTTGTCTTAACGGAGCCGAACTCAAGCACGATAATAGAAGTTTGTGAGATCTTGATCGCACAAATGGCTGGTTCCAACAAAGTACACTTCTACTCTCACTTTCAAACTCGTAACTTTTAAATATCAGAGAATGAGATTCCGCTTTGTTGGAGCGCCGTGCATTGAGTAAGGTTATATATAAGTTGGGGTGAATTAACTTTTGGGATAGTCGTATTTCAAACTATCGTCATTAGAAACCCCATTGAACAGAATTTTCATTCAAATAGAACTATTGCACTTTCAAGTTTTGGAACTGATTTAATGAAAGAACATTTTATTATTATTTTAGAGTTTTTCCTGGATTCGGTTGCAAGGAAAACCATTTCTAGATTCCTTGGACTGAAAGTCAACCCGTTTATAAAATAACTCTGTTTGCTTCAGTCGAGATTTTTAGTAAAATGAGTCAAGCGCTTATGTGAGCGTAACTCGGGAAGAGAAGAAAACTTTTCTTCTGGATACCGTATGGTTTAATTCCAAAGAAATTCTCTTAAAGTCATCGTTTCGTTCCAATTCAAGCTACGGCTAGGCCGAAACCTTCCGAGTTCCTGACTTCGATAGTGCAGGATGTGTGGATACCATAACTATGAGTTCGTATCCTCAACAGATTGTAGGCATTCCATTGTCCATAACAATTAGTGTCAGCTTTCAAGAGGTCGGAATAGTTAATTTCTGAAGAAAGTCTGTATCTCCAGGATGTCTTTCACGTGTCTCAGTTGAGAAAATGTATTCCCGATCCACTTCAGCCGCTGAGCGTTGAAACGATCGATCTTCGACCGGATTTATCATTCCAACCTTATCCTAGTCATATCCTAGGGCGTGGTGTGAAGACATTGAGGTCAATGACTATTTCGATTGTCAAGGTAGTCTGGGAGGGCTTCTCAGCCGAAGAGGCTACTCGGGAATTGGAAGAGGACATGATGACCCGATATCAATGTCTTTTTGCTTAAGGTTCGTCTTGTCAATTTTGAGGACAAAATTTTTAAAAGTTGGGGTGATTGTAACATCCCTAATTTTTAAAGACTCGTACTATGATGCCTAAGACCGAGTAATTATTTGTTGGAATAATTGGTCGTGTCTCGGGGATTAATAGTCGAGGAAAAATCCAAAGAAATCCTACTCTACATTTAATTGTGGCTTAGTAATAATTTAAATGAACAATTCAGCTGAAGGGTAAAATCGTCATTTTGCCTCACATCGAAGACGTATCAATTGAGCGAGCAGTTAGTCTTGACTCGAATGAGGATTAGTCGAGAAACCTATGCCGAGCGGAAAGCCATAAGATTATTGGGGTTTTAGCCTCAAAACCAAGACTTAATGGGCCAAGGGCAATTTGGTCTTTTCCAACCATTTAACACCCCCAGCCCATTAAAACATGACATTCCTCTTTCAGCTGGGGAGAACCGAAACACTCCAGAAATAAGAAAAGAGAAAGGAACCAAGAAGAGAGGGAGGAAGATGGAGGAGAGGGATGGTTTTCCATTGTTGATGCATGTGGCCATCTTCTACACCATTGTTCAGCATTTCTTCACCTCCTTCCATTGATGTGAGTTTTGTGAGCTGTCTCCACATCCCCCCTTCTCCTCCATTTTCGAATATTGAGCTCCACCTTGGCAAAACTCAGTTTTCTTGCATTGTGTGGTGTTCTTGGGGAGCATAGGAGAAAACCCGTATGAACCACCTTCATTGTTTTCATCGTATCTCACTGTACCCTACTCCGATAATCGTGATTCTTGTCCCTCTGGAAACTAGACACGAAGGTATTCATTTTGGGCACAAGAACCGTATGATTTCATGGAGAAATGAAGGAGATATCATGTCCCAAGTTTCGGATTCAAAATCAAGCACTATCCTGGACCAGTCACCTTATTTTGGTGATATCTCCCAAACCACTGGATGCATGCGTGTGAATCCTTGACCATATGAAAGTAGACGAAATTCCCTTCAAAATAGGCACTGATTTGGATAGTTTTGGTTACGAATTGGCCTAGTTATGGCTGTTACAAAAGTGTGCATTGATTCTGGAAAACAGAAAGAAGAGCTGGACATTGTTCGTCGAAATTGGGTTCGATTCGCCAAAGTCTCGAGAGCCATCATTTCTATCTACCCAGAAAGGAGTTCAGTAGCAAGAGTGAATGATTGAGTTGCTGTTTGTGCAAGTGAAGCCATTGAGTTTAGTTACGGAGGCATTCGAAGCGTGATCGTGATTACGGGGATTGTTCGAGTGGTTAACTGTTCGGTTGTTCGAGCGAGGACGCGACTTCTCGGGGACTCGTCAAACCGGGTGAGTTTTACTCAGGATTAGGGATTCATTTTTATTGACTTGAATACTCTGGAATTCTGTTTGTGAAACTATTCCGCTTTCGAAACATTTTATCGAGTCAAAAACCGTTTTCGGGAAAATAGCGTTTTACGGTTTTTCGGTGAATATATATGTTTTTATCGATTTGTTGATTTAAATGCTTTCACTGGAATATGGACTGAAATGTTGGTTATAATATCTATTTTGAAGTCTTGATGGTTAGTGTTCCGGAGTGGGCTCGAAGCCCAATTTTGATCTGTAGGCCCAGCGCGGCCCATTACCTGCCTTGCTCCGCAAGACGCGGCCGACTCCGCAAAAGGCGCAACGGCTAGAACGCCTACGCAGCCAACATTATATATACCACACCAGCATGTGGCTTCAGGTATGTTTTACTCACCTTGTGACCCTGCCCGTTGAAGCACCTCTGACTTGAGCGTTGGAGTGCCTTTGTAAATACCACCCGCGTGCGGCTCAGAACTCGGTCCTTCATCCCCACGACCGAGCAACATCATCAGGCAGCAACAACCCATCGTATTGATCAGGTACGATCAATTGGCGACCACAGTGGGAGGCCCGAGTGCTATTCCACATCAAACCATGCCGCCACGTCAGAAACGCACTTCTTTCAGGCTCAACACCTCTGGACAGAACCGACCTCAACGGACCCCAGAGGGCATGCCTGTGACAGTTCATGAATCACAAGGCGAGCCTCGCCAAGAACCCTCAGTGCAGGGTGGCCGCGGGCCAGTCATCCAACTGGTCCAGCAATTACCGGCCGAGCTAGCCGAAGCTGGAATCCCAGAAGCATTGCCAGAGCATGTGACCCAAGCACTCATACAAATTTTGGAGCAAAAGAATCAAGTGACTGCTGATCGAGACGAGCTGATCGAACGCTATGAGAGAGGGTCGATCTCGATCCGCCCGCGTGCGGATAGCGGTCACCGAGGGCAACCATCTCGGCCCCATCGTTCACCACCACGAAGAGAAGCTCCTCCTCGTCGAGGCGTATCCCGACGCAATCCTTCAAGAAGGGCGATCGTCCACAGGTCGCCCCCTCATCGAGGAAGTGGCCATCGTCGTTCCCCCGTGGAAGATTACGACTATACTGACTCGAGCTACCGACCAGAGTCCGAAGGGTCGCCAACAAGATACTCGTCCAACGAGTCCTCAGGATCCCGCCGATCAAGAAGCAGGTCGTGGGACTCGTACGAGGAGTTTAACGATTACCGCAACGGGGAGATTAGAGATGTCTCCCGTGCCATCAGCCGACCAAGAAGAAACTATTCAGAGCGGCCTAGAAGACGGTCGCCGTCGCATGCTCCACAATACCACGGTCCCCATGGACCCCTTCCAATTGCTGACAGATTCTTTGGTCAGCCGGTCGGCCTTTACGGTCTTCCCGTCGACCAAACTTATGCCGCCATGCAGCCCTACGGGCAGAATCTCATCCCGACCGGACAAGGGCCTTTCACAGCGAAATCAGGCGTTATCGCATCCCAAGGGACCTGAGGAAGCCCCCAAACCTGAACAAATTGAACGGCCGCGGGGATCCAGATAAACACCTTATGTACTTCAACAACTACTGTAGCTATAGGGAGCTAGGACGGACGATGAAGTGCAGACTTTTTCCTCAGTCACTCGAAGGTCGGGCGTTAGAATGGTGGGAATCCCTGCGTCCCAACTCTGTCTCTTCTTGGGAAGGTCTTGTGGCAATGTTCTTGGCCAATTACACAGCCAACCGTTGTCAGTATCGTTATGAAGAGCACTTGGACTCGGTCGTCCAAGGAGAGAATGAACCATTGAGGGAGTTTATCGATCGGTTCATGACAGAGGCTGATACAGTCCGCAACCTATCAGACACGGACAAACTGAAGTATCTCAAACGTGGTATAAGAAACAACCACAGATTTGCTGAAGAGTTCTCATTGAACCGCTACTACGACCTCGGCCTGTTCCTTAGAAGGGCCAACGACCATATGGGCTATGAAGAGCAATTGGCCGCAGACAAGGGCGCCCACGCGCGTCCCAAGGAAGAGAATGGCAGGCCGGTCAAAGGGCAAGAAAACTACCGTGACAGTAAGCCCGAGCACCGGCCCAAGAAGTACGAGCATCGTACAAAGTTGAATACTCCGATCGCGCAGATCTTCACGGAGTGCCAGAACAACGAGTTCACTGGTGTAAGGCGACCTGATCCTCTAGTGTTGAAGAAAGGAGGTCGGCCTACCAAGAAATACTGCAGATACCACAAGAGTAAGGGGCATGATACCAATGACTGTATGGCCCTAAAATATGACATAGAAGATCTCATACAGAAGGGCAAGTTGAGGCAATATGTTAAAGATGAAGGTAACGATCGCCCTGAACAAAGAGCTGTTGGCCAACCCGCCAATGACAGAGGTAAAGCGATCGTCAACTCGACGGTCGAGCAAGCGCGTAACAATTCTGAGGAAGAGGGCGACCCCAGACAGTCGAAGGGCCACAATGTAGCCATGGCCATCCATGGAGGTAATCCGTTGGATATCAGAGAGTCCAACAAGGCAATGAAGAGGAAGTGGAATGAACTTATGATGGTCGGCTCAACTTCAACCCCACGGCCGGCCTCGAATAGGCCGCCCATTTCCTTTGGGGACGAAGACTTGCTCGATGGCAAAGTCAATAATTACGTTCCTTTGGTAGTATCAGCCGTAATGGCCAACACTTAGGTCAGAAGGATCCTGGTCGACCAAGGGAGCTCGGCCGACATCATGTTTGAGGAATTGATTGACAAGTTAAACGTGGACAGGAGCGAAATTATTCCACAAGCAGTACCAACCCCATTGACCGGGTTCAATGGGGCGACCACATAACCCCTGGGGACGATAGAATTACTTGTTACTTTTGGAGATGATACGAACGGCAGCACGTCGTACAGGACGGTCAGAACGACGTTCTTAGTTCTGCCCATCAAATCGTGTTACCACTGCATCATTGGCCGCCCAACACTGGGAAAATTGGAGGCCGTAGCCTCAACTGTACATTTGAAGATGAAGTTCTACAGTAAAGGCGACCAAGTTGTGACAGTGATGGCCGACATGGAAGCGGCCATGAGGAGCCATTTCCTCTATCAAGAGATTTGTGATATGGAGGCGGTAAATGCTAAACCTCAGAATCTCGGAGAGGGGCATCAGGTCAATGTGGCCGACCTGGATGCCCGATACGACCCAGATAGCGACCCTGAGGACGACGAGGACGATTTAGCCCGCGAGCTAAAGAATAAACTGAAGAGACCCGAGCCCCACGGGGAATTGATCGATGTTCAGCTATCGGACGACCCAACTAAGACAGCCAAGTTGGGAAGCGACCTACCTGAATAAGACAAGCAAGATCTCATCACCTGCCTCAGGGATTACGCAGACCTTTTCGCATGGCGGGCATCAGACATGCCCGAGATCGCAATAGAGATTGCTTGCCACCAACTGTCAGTCGATGAGACAGCCAGACCGGTCGCTCAAAAGAGACGCTCTCAGAGCGAAGAGAAAGCATTGGCGGCCGAACAGGCTGTTGACGACCTAATCAAGGCCAATTTCATTGAGGAGATTAAGTATACAACTTGGCTTTCCAACGTCGTGTTAGTGAAGAAGAAAAATGGTAAGTGGCGCATGTGCGTCGACTATACCGACCTGAATAAGGCATGCCCGAAGGACGCCTTTCCCCTGCCAAACATTGACAAACTGGTCGACGGGGCTGCGGGCTATAAACTCCTGTCTTTTTTAGACGCCTATTCAGGTTACAACCAAATCACTATGTACCCACCCGATCGGCACAAGACCGCGTTCATGACCGAGCGTGGAAACTTTCAGTACAAGGTAATGCCCTTTGGTCTGAAGAACGCCGGAGCGACCTATCAAAGAATGATGAATAAGGTCTTCAGGCAGCAGATCGGTCGGATATCAGAGGTCTACTTGGATGATATGATCATTAAAAGGAAGACCGACCGAGACCATATTGATGACCTAAAGGAAATCTTTGAGGAAGCAAGGAAGAATTCCTTGAGGTTGAATCCAGAGAAGTGCACCTTCGGAGTAAGGGCGGGCAAGTTCCTGGGCTTCCACTTAACAGAGCGAGGGATAGAAGCAAACCCTGACAAGTGCAAGGCGGTCGCTGACATGAGGCCGCCCACTACGAAAAAAGAAATTCAGTAGCTGAATGGCATGGTCGCTGCCCTGTCACGGTTTATACCTAAATCAGCGTGCAAATCTCTTCCACTGTTCAAGCTCTTGAAGAAGGAGGTCGAGTTCGAATGGACCGACCAATGCCAGCGAGCATTGGACGAGCTGAAGGCGGCACTCACCAACCCTCCCATCATGACCAAGCCGCAACCAGGGGAGACGCTTTACTTATACTTGGCCATAACAGACGAGGCCATGAGCGCTGTTCTTGTAAGAGAAAGCGACCTGAAGCAGAATCCGGTCTACTTCATCAGTAAGGTATTTCAAGGCCCAGAGATCAGATACCAGAAGATTGAGAAGCTAGCCTTAGCGTTACTTGTGGCCACCCGTAGACTGTGCCCTTATTTCGTGGCCCATCAGGTCGTGGTGAGGACCGACCAGCCTATCAGACAAATCCTTCACCGACCTGACCTAGCAGGGCATATGATCAAGTGGGCTGTGGAACTCAGTGAGTTTGGGATCAAGTTCGAGGCTAGATCGGCCGCTAAGGCCCAAGTGTTGGCCGATTTCATTGTTGAGATGACTCCAATACCGGACGATCAGGCCATCACGACCTGGACTTTGCACGTAGATGGATCCTCCAACAGCAAAGGAAGTGGGGCCGATCTGATACTTGAAAACTCGGAAGGACTTACAGTTGAAGTGTCATTAACTTTCGCATTTCACACTTCAAACAACCAGGCTGAGTATGAAGCGTGCATTGCCGGGCTACAGCTGGCCAAAGAATTTAACGTCGACCGTGTTGAACTTCACTCTGACTCTCTACTGGTAGTCTCCCAAATTCAAGACCTATACGACGCAAAGGACGATGTCTTGAAAAATTATTTGGCCAAGGTAAGGGATCTGCTCAAGCATTTCGGCCGAGCAGAAGTCAAGCACGTCCCCAGGACGGAGAACGTTCGGGCTGATATCCTATCAAAGCTAGCTAGTACAAAGACTCCTGGGAACCACAGAAGTCTAATCCAAGAAACGTTAACGCGGCCGAGCGTATCAACCAAGTCTGCCCAACCATTAGCCATTCTATCGGTCGACTTAGATAAAGACTGGATCACTCCTATCTTGCAATATATTCTCAATGGAGTAGAACCCTGCGACCAGAAGGCAGCGAAACTCCTGAGGTTGCGGGCGACCAAGTATTCAGTGATCGAAGGAAGACTGTATAGAAGGGGCTTTTCATCCCCATTGCTGAGATGCCTTACGTCGGTCGAGGCCGACCATGTACTAAGAGACATACATGAAGGAGATTGTGGTAGCCACCAAGGTGGTCGGTCGATTGCTAAGAAGGCGCTCAGGGCCGGATACTATTGGCCGACCATGGACGAGGACGCTAAGATACTTGTTCAGAAGTGCAAGAAATGCCAAATCCATGCCGACGTACATTTAGCGCCCTCATCAGAACTACACAGCTTAACCCCACCATGGCCGTTCGCTTGGTGGGGCATGGACCTGCTCGGCCCTTTTCCACCTGCACCAGGTCAGTTGAAGTTCCTCATCGTTGCGATCGACTATTTCACTAAGTGGATAGAAGCAGAGCCACTTGCAACCATTACCTCAGCAAAGGTATCTAAGTTTTTTGGTCGAAATGTGCTCGCCCGCTTTGGAGTGCCCCAACAACTGGTGACTGATAATGGAACTCAGTTCGCAGATAGAAAGTTCAGGGAAATACTGGCCGGCCTAGGCGTGAAACAGCGTTTCACCTCGGTCGAGCACCCACAAACCAACGGCCAGGCAGAAGCGGCCAACAGGGTAGTACTACGCGGACTGAAAAGGAGGTTGGACGAAGCTAAGGGCAATTGGGCAGAAGAACTACAGTCGGTCCTTTGGGCCTACAGAACGACCCCCCACTCATCGACCGGGGAGTCACCTTTCAGACTTGTCTACGGAACTGACGCTGTCATTCTGATTGAGATGGGAGAGCTAAGTTGGAGGACGACCAACCCACCAACCCGGCCGCAAACAAACGAGCAACAAGAGAAGAGCTTGACCTGGTTGAAGAGCTACGAAACAAGGCGTCACTCAGGGAGCAACTCATTAAGCAGAAGGTCGCTGCCAGGTATAACGCCCGCGTCCAGAAGAGGGAATTCTCCATTGGACAGCTAGTCCTTAGGAGGGCCGACGTAGAGAATAAGAACGCTCGCCAGGGAAAGCTCGCCCCCAATTGGGAAGGACCATACCGTGTCATCAGCAAGACTGGAAAGGGAGCTTACGAGTTGGAAACCATGGAAGGGGCGACCATCCCCAAAACATGGAATGCTGACAAGTTGAGAAAATATTAATCATTAAGTTGTAAACAACAATTGATCAATAAAGAACAGGCGGTCGCTCTTTTTTCCCACAGGGGTTTTTTACCGAGGACCGACCTTAAAATTCGACTTGTGTACTTTATTTTCATGTATATTGTATGCACGGTCGCTCACCATGCGAGTAGCAGTCGAGCGACCAGTAGAGTGCCATCGAATGGCCCAAACGAGAGCCGCCGAGCGGCCTAAAAAGAGTGCCATCGAATGGCCCAAACGAGAGCCACCGAGCGGCCTAAAAGAGCGACATCGAATGGCCCAAACGACTGCCGCTGAGCGGCCTAAAAGAGCGCCATCGAATGGCACAAACGAGTGCCGCCGAGCGGCCTAAAAGAGCGCCATCGAACGGCCCAAACGAGAGCCGCCGAGCGGCCTATGCGAAGGACCATCAAGTGTCCCATAAAAAATTTTGGTCGCGACCGACCGTAGCAAAAAGAATCAAATCCAATTACAAAGCAATTAAACAGGCCAAATTCATGGAAAAATTGTCATCGATTACAAACAAAGACGCCTTGGTCGAAAAATTACAATTCAAACACCGCTCCTAGGAGGGCCAAGATTACGATTCAAAAAAAATTACAAGTTAAGAGTCGCTGGGGGCCTGATAGATGACCGCCTCTTCTTGAAGAACCTTCCCCTTCGACATCTTCTTGGGGCGGACGATCTGTTGATCGATCGCACGATGTGTGCTTTGCACAATCTCGCGATCGACCCCCAGATCAGGGTAGAGGATCTTGATCTGGCTGACCGCATTTTCAAATTGACCCTCCGTAGCTCCCTTCGCCCGGTCAAGAACGTCTTTGTAGCGACCTCTAAACTTGTTCTTTTCCACCTCCATTGCATCCAGCTCAGTTTTCAGCCCAACGACCTGGCTCGACAGCTCTTTATTCTTGGAAGAGAGGCGTTCGACTCTTTCTCAGCTGTTTCCTTGTCAGCGACCGCCTTATCCAGAGCAGACTCGGCCGCAGTTTGAGCAGAGACAGCAGCCACAAGCTGGCGTTCTGCTTCGACAAGCTTCCTCTCATTGTCAGCGGCCGCTTAGATTCTCGGTTCGAGCTCCTTCATTTTCTTGAGCAGGTCATCTCGCTCGCCCCTCATTTCTGCGAGCAATGACAAGGCAGAATTCAATTTAAAATTTTTATCAACTAGGTCGTCTTCAAGCAATGAATATCTATGGCAAGGCAAGGCGCCTACCTTCCAGGCGATCTGATTCTTCATCTTGGTATTTCTTGAACAGAGTACCAGCGGCCCTCATTGCATCGGCCATCACCTCGAACGGTTCCTCCTTGAAACGAGCACAGTCTTCATCACCCAATCCAAGCAGGTCTATTTTTGGCGACCGGATGTGCCCGTGGCTTTTCCCACTCTTATGCTTCTTTTTGGCCCCCATCATCGACCGACCTATTCCTCTTGGGCCTTCCTTGATTTGTGGGTGGGCTGCTCAGGTCAATGGCTTGGGCTGGTGTGCCCGCCCGAGGAGTATGACGACCAGGCTGAGACCCAGTTCCGGCAGGTTGGGGCGTGCCTCCGGGTTGAGCTTCAGGAATTCCGCGAACGGGCGAAGCATCACCATCCTCGGCCGCCCATTGTTCCAAGAGGTCAAAGTCATTCATGTTCGCCATGTCAACTGCAAAGGCAAAAGTAGATGGTTAGAAACAGTTAAACAAAAACAAAGTGACAGAAAATAAACTAGGCGAGCGACCACCGACCAAGAGCGGCTTTGACTTTTTTCTTGCCCCGAGCATCCAACGTTCTTGACTTTGATGCGACCCTCAGGGACCAGGGACGCAATCTTTTTCAGCCTTTGGATCGTCCCCCTGTCCAGGTCGTTAAGTTCTGTTCTTTAAAAGCATATTGGCCCGGTTTCTTCGAGAAATGGTTGAAACTCCACACTGTGGGAAACAGGGGCGTCCCTTCCTGATCATCCTTGGACATTTGGGCGATCCCTCGATGGGCCTCGGCCGAGTTAGGAACAACCCAAAAGAATTCCCTTTTCCACCCGGTCGTCAATGATTCCATATAAGGCTTGAAAAAGTTGTATGTTGATCGGTTTTGAATGAGACCGCTTCCTTGCGGGCGCCCTTGGAGCCTTTCTCATAAATATAGCTCATTTCAAACAAAGTGAAAAACAGTCTTACGGAGACCGGCCGTCTCAGAACCATGAGAACATCTTCGTATGCCTGCAGGAACGCCCAAGCGTTCGGGTTCAGTTGCGAAGGGGCGACCTGAAGATAGCGTAAAACCTGGCGTTGGAACCTGGTAAATGGCGGAATAATGCCCATGCGTTCGAAAACGATGCGGTACATCGTAAATTTCAGCACATCAGTCCAGGCCCGCAACATCTTCCCCTTTAGCCATACCTTCTACTCTCCAACCTTCGTTCAGCCCGGTCGCCAGATACTCTAGGTCCTGGCTCCCCCGTTGAATTTTGCTGCGTTGACCTCTCAGGTTAAGAGAAAACCCAAGACATGTCCTTTGCAACTGCGACCTCAGGATCTTCTCGATGGTCGCCCTGTTGGCCTCTGTCGGCCGTCTCAGAGCAGTCGGCCGCAGGCTGTCCAATACCTTCGTCAAAGGCAACTCGTGCGTTGCTTTCTGCGGTGTCAGCGACCACAGCCTCGGTGAACGGCGCCCCACTTCTGTCCGGTCGAGTCCCGGATTCGCTAGAGGAAGTCCAGTTCTGGGTCGAAGACCCAGAGGAAGATTCTTCGTTAGAAGAAGACGACGGGCGTGCGCAGAACTTTGCTCCATTGGTCGGGTCATATTGTGCGCAAGAGAAACGGCCGGGGATTCCAGAGATACGGCGGGTTTGTTTGGTCCGCGCCAGAATGAACCTGTGGAGGGGAATAACGGTCAAGGTTTTGCTCGCGCGTGGGAAGGGGCGACGTGGTCGTCCCCAGACCTGACACCCCATCCATCAGGTGGAACATAAAAACTCAAATAAAGGAAGAGCGGTCGTAGTTACCTGGAATTAGAGCAAGTTGATTACGAGCGAGCTTCGGCGGGAGCGTGCGAGCTTTGGCAGGAGCGAGCGAGCTTTGGCAGAAGCGAGCGATCGGCGAGAGCAGAGGAGATCGAAGAAACGTGCAAATGGAAATTCCCTTGAACCCTATATATAATGGGCCAACCATCACCATGGGCTGGAAGCGAAGAGGCGCGATCTTCACGTACCATCATTGCTTAAACTCCTCGAGTCTTTAAACGTCACCTCATTAAAGTAACTGTCGCCTCAACATTCATGACGATTGATTGTCAGGCATCACCCCCGAGACGGCACCTGGCCCCGCGTGGCCAGGCCGCGTGGCAGCGACCACGCAGTCAACCAATTAGCGATCGACCAGAATACGTTCGACCAGTCGTCGTTCCTGAACGGTCGTTTGTGACCACACTGGGGGGCAAGGAATAAAGCCTTAGCCCGCCCCCAGGCGACCCAGGCTTGGGGGGCAATTGT
Organism: Astragalus membranaceus; assembly: GCA_039519185.1. Taxonomy (NCBI): domain Eukaryota; kingdom Viridiplantae; phylum Streptophyta; class Magnoliopsida; order Fabales; family Fabaceae; genus Astragalus; species Astragalus membranaceus. The sequence goes on along the minus strand of CM076848.1, from coordinate 127,394,752 downwards.
TCCGGAGTGGGCTCGAAGTCCAATTTTGATCAGTAGGCCCAGCGCGGCCCATTACCTGCCTTGCTCCGCAAGACGCGGCCGGCTCCGCAAAAGGCGCAACGGCTAGAACGCCTACGCAGCCAACATTATATATACCACACCAGCATGTGGCTTCAGGTATGTTTTACTCACCTTGTGACCCTGCCCGTTGAAGCACCTCTGACTTGAGCGTTGGAGTGCCTTTGCAGGTACCACCCGCGTGCGGCTCAGAACTCGGTCCTTCATCCCCACGACCGAGCAACATCATCAGGCAGCAACAACCCATCGTATTGATCAGGTACGATCAGTTAGGAAATGTCTCGGGGTCGAATAGAAAGCGAAACGGTACAAAACGGGTTTCGAAATGCTGTTTTCAGCCAATTCTGGCTTCCTTCGCGACGCGGGCCCGTGGCCATCGCGTCGCGACCCCAGTGAATTTTGTGACGCAAAAGTTTCTGTCACTTTTCGCGTCGCGACGGTTTGCAGTTTGCACTAAAAAGTTCCCGAACTTGTTTTTGCAATAACTTTTGATCTGGGAATCCGATTGAGGTGTTCTCGAATGCGTCGGAAAGCTCTTTAAAAGACCTAATCAAATATGTAGTTTGAATTATAAAACACTCTGTTTTTGAAGGTTTAAATTATTGAAAAACCGAAACTTAGACCGCGTGTGAGATAATGTTTTTGGTATAACAAACCGGATCGTGGATCCTTCTCGACGCTATGATTATAACGCCGGATGTCTAACTTTTGAATTCATCTAAACGGGTTATAGATCGATAAAGATAAAAATTATCTAAAAGGCTTATGTGATTGATCCTTTGTGGATCGAAAAGATATAGATTATCTAACTCTCGAGAATTGATATGTATTGTCATATATATCGCGTTGGGTGACGACCCGACAAGTAGCATACTAGGAAGGGAAGTCATGATCCCTCACCCTAGGCCCTGAAACGTTTTGGCGTGGTCAAACGTGGGTTATCGGGATTGTGGTTGTTTGCATGGCCGATTTATGCTAGGTTAGTTTCACGATTCTCCGAGATTGTGGTTTGTATGCACGGTCGGGTTTCGTTTGGTAAGCGAGTGGTTATAAATTAATCAATGAGGCTTAATAATATATAATAGTACTCCATTACCGAGATTTTGGTCTGTATGCATGGTCGGTAACTGGTGAGGCTTAATAATATATAATAGTACTTCATTACCGAGATTGTTGGTTTGTATGCACGGTCGGTAATTGGGCTAGTTATATATATTGACGCAAATAGTTTATAAAGTAAACTATGTTGCAACGGTTTTTATAAATAAACCGAGTGATTGTGAGGGGGCACGGTAGAACTCACTGAGACAAGTTGTCTCACCCAATCATTGTTGTTGTTTTTACAGAGAACAGGAAACGGAGAAGCAAACAGGATGGTCAGTTGTCATGCTCGAGGAGAAGATAGAAGATTGACTTATTACTAGCTGTTTATGTTTTTCTGCTGTTGTCTCTGTATTTGATATCATGACTCTAATTTGAGCTATGTTATGTTTTAGTTTCCGCTGTATTCTTGCAACGTTGTATATTCAGGCAGGAATTTTTATACTCTGATGTAAACCAAATTGTATATTTAGGTATTTCTTTGTTAATGAAATACCGGGGTGTTACAGCCCCCTACCAGGCGCCCCTCTACTGGGCGCTGCTTGCTCCTGCCAGGCGCCCCCATGGGCGCTGGTTACCTTTGCCTGGCCCTCCTGGTTCTGCCAGGCGCCCCCATGGGAGCTGGTTGCTTTTGCCGGGCGCCCTCTTGGGTGCCGACTTGTGTAGACGTATGCTTGGCACTTTGCTTTATTTTTGGCTTATCATCTTGTCTCTTAGCCCGCTTTTCTTGCTTTTTTGTGTTTGAGCATATATTGCCTCTGACCCGTATACCAGAGAGAAAGGGGTTGCCCCGGTCGATGTACGCACTGAAGTACGATAGCCGCGTAGAGTTTTCGCAGATTAACAATGTGACCCTCATCAGTCTTGGATTTTGCAATCATATCATCTACATACACCTCAATTTCTTTGTGCATCATGTCGTGGAATAATGTCACCATTGCTCTCTGATAAGTCGCACCGGCATTCTTGAGTCCAAAAGGCATCACTTTGTAGCAGAATGTTCCCCAGAGAGTTATGAATGTGGTTTTCTCCATATCTTTGGAGCCATTTTTATCTGATTGTACCCTGAATGCCATAAAGGAGAATAAAGAATGTTGGGCTGTACTGTCTACCAGTACATCAATATGAGGTAGAGGGAAGTCATCTTTGGGGCTAGCTCTATTCAGATCCCTGTAATCGACACACATCCTGACCTTGCCATCCTTTTTCGGAATAGGGACGATATTTGCTACCCATTGTGGATACTTGGCCACTGCTAGAAACCCCGCATCAAACTGCTTTTTTACCTCATCCCTGATCTTCAATGACATCTCAGGTTTCATTCTTCTCAATTTCTGCTTGACCGGTGAACACTCTGGCTTCACGGGCAACCTGTGTTCAACAATATCAGTATCTAACCCTGGCATATCCTTGTACGACCACGCAAAGACATCAGCGTAATCACGCAAGAGTTGGATTAGCCTTTTGCGTTCACTTTCTTCCATGGCGGTACCGACCTTAACCTCCCTTTTATCCTCTTCTGTACCCAAGTTGATTATCTCAATCGACTCTCCATGAGGCTGAATGATCTTTTCTTCCTGCTCTATTAGTCTCATCAATTCCAGAGGAGTTTCCCAGTTTTCCTCAACACCCCCTTCAGTTTGGTTGATTGGATGACCAAAGTCATAATAGGAATCATTGGCACTGTTATTTTCAGAGACAATTACTTTCGATCTGCATTCGTAGAAGCAGAAAGTAGAATGAAAAGCGAAACAAACAAAATAAAGCGAAAAGAAAGGAAAGATAAATGGAGAAAAAGAGATTTTATTGATGGAATTCAAAACAAGCGTTTTTATTGATGATGGCGTCATTGAAAATAAAAACATGCATGCCCTAACAACTATCCTGAGACCTTAGGCAGAGCCAAAGGAATGCATTACAATCATTACTTTGAACTAAAAGTGATGGGCAAGTCTACAGCTTCCCAATTTTTGAGCTCTTCTTCAGCAAGGCAACGACGGACTAAGCTGGGTACCGCCTTCTTCATCCTCTGAACCATTCTCAATAGCAGTGATCTGATCTGGATCTAGCAACCCTGCACTCTTGAAGCTCTGACGGATGTCGTATATGGGGAGCCTCTTTGACCCTGGGTCTTGGCCTCTCAGCTTGGCCAACCGCTCACTTCTTTTCACTTCAGCCAATTTCCTCTTTTCAACCGCACTTGGGTGGTATCCCAACCCGTAACGATCCTTGTTTTCTTTCAGTTGTACAGGAGCAAGAATTCCTTGTCCCGTTTTTCCCAAACCACGCCCCAGCTGGTATCCTTGATCCATCATGATCCTTGCAACCATCTCTTCATCTTTTGACAACTTTATCACAGGCGACGGTAACTCACTTCCCCGAAACACAGCATTGGCAATCTCGAGAGATTGAAAGGAAGTTTCCAGGGACTCCTCGGCTGCTTCCACATAACGGAAAGGAGAAGGTTTGTTAACTAACATCTCTTCCTCTCCGAACACTACCACAATTTTATCATCGACCACAGACTTGACTCTCTGATGTAGAGAGGAAGGGATGGCTCCCGCCATATGAATCCATGGCCTTCCAAGCAGACAGCTGTAGGACGAGGAGATGTCCATGATTTGAAAGTTAACACAGAATGTCTCAGGACCTATCTGAATAGGGAACTCCATTTCCCCTATTACCTCTTTCCTCGATCCATCAAACGCCCTCACCAATGTCGAGCTAGGCTTCATGAAAGAACAATCCACATCCAACTTGTTTACAGTGGATTTTGGCATCACATTTAGAGAAGAACCATTGTCGATCAGAACACGAGCTAGCACGAAATCCCCACATTTAACAGAGATGTGTAGGGCTTGGTTGTGTTTCCTCCTTCTGGGGGAAGCTCGTCATCGGCAGAAGTCACATGATTCGCAGCCACAACATTCCCAACCATTTCATCAAATTGGCCCATGGAAATATTCTGAGCAACATGAGCCCCATTCAGTACTTTCATTAGGGCAGCTCGATGCGCTTCTGAACTTAGCAACAATGACAGCATTGAGATCTTTACTGGGGTCTGATTCATCTGGTCAACCACCTTATAGTCACTTTGCCTTACAATCTTTAGGAACTCATCAGTTTCTTGTTCTGCCACTTTCTTTTTTTGAGCATTCTCCACTTCTTTATCCTTCCCTTTGCGAGCCCTATCTTCAGCTTCTTTGGATGATTCACCCTGAACGAAATTGGGGGTATACATGCGGCCACTCCTTGTCATTCCACTTGCCCCAGTTATATTGGTAACAACAGAAGTGTTTGGAGAACTCTCTACTGGAGGCAGGGTACTATATATCCATGGCACTGCACTGTCCTTCTCATATGGGAATGGAGCAGGAATCCCAATAACCACTGGCTGAGGCTTGACTTGGGCTGGTTTTGGCTTCCTAGCCTCTTTACCATCATTGAACTGCAACATCAGCACACTTTCTTCCTTTTTAACTACTCCCACTCGAACCACATAACGATCCATCAAGTCTTGCAGAACTGACTTGAAACACTTAACATCTTAATAACACCACAACGATCCATCACAGGCACCTACACATAAAGGATCAGCGCATACACAGCCCTTCTTGATAACACCACAACGGCACAGCTCAGCATGTATATTTTCCAGAGGAGTCTGGATACACTTAACATCTTTAATCATTGTCTGTCCCACAGAATCCTCTACTGCATTAGCGGATGGTGTCCCATGTCTCGGTAGGGGGTTTGTAGTTGTACTCGGACTGTTCGGCTTGAAAGAGATCCAGTTGGCGTCAATCAAATCCTGGACTACATATTTGAAAGCCTTGCAGTCTTCCACCGTGTGACCGACCCCTCCACTATGAAATCTACAGGTAGCATCAGCATTGTATCCCCTAGGAAAGGGAGGTTGCATAGGCTTCATGGGGCGAGTATTGACCAAATTTTTTGAGATAAGGTGATTGAACAACTCAGTATAGGTCATTGGAATCAGATCAAAATTAGCACGCCTCTTCTCTTGATAGTTCTGGGCTCTGTAGCCTGAATTAGTTTGCTGCGGAGAGTTGAAAGATAATGGCACTGCCTGTTGTGGAGAGCTGAAAGATGGGCCTCCCCCTGCGGTAATAACATTGGTTTCCCCTTCTTTCTTCTTGGGGAAATTGGAAAAGGGTTTCTTTTGTCCACTAGAATTGCCAAAACCTCCAGCAATCTTTCCGCTACGCAATCCGTGCTTTAATCGTTCCCCAATGACAACCATATCTGAGAAATTGGATGAAACGCTCCCCACCAATCTATCATAATACAGCCCTGGAAGGGTCTCCATAAACATGTACACCATCTCTTTTTCAGTCAATGGCGGCTTCACCTAAGTAGCTATGCTCCTCCATTTTTGAGCATATTCTTTGAATGATTCTCTATCTCCTTTACTCATGTGCTGCAATTGAGACCGGTCGGGAGCAAGGTCCATGTTATACTGGTATTGTTTCAGAAATGCTTCAGAGAGATCCTTCCAACTGTGAACTTCGGAGGATTGCAGCTGCATATACCAATCTAACGATGCCCCAGTCAGACTGTTCTGGAAATAGTGAATGAGCACCTTGTCATCATGAGCATAAGCGGCCATTTTTCTAACGTACATCGTTAAATGGCTAGATGGACACCCGGTGCCGCGATATTTATCAAAGTCAGGTGCTTTAAATTTAGGAGGTATGACAACATCTGGGACAAGGCACAAATCTCGGGCATCCCTGGCTCTAGTTCCCGACCCTTCCACAGCTCTTAAACGCTCTTCAAGCGAGTGATACCGATCCCCATGCTGAGTGTTCTCAAACAAATGACCTTGTGGATAGTTCCCCTGACTGTGATAATAACCCCCATACTGAGCAGGGTTTCCCATATGATGGATAGCGCTCTGAGGGTTCACAGCAATTCCCAGAGTTGGACTAGGTGAACTTCTTGGCAGCACAATACCAGGACTAGGAGTATGAATTTGTGGTCCCATAGCAGCTCCACTAGGTATAGTCGTGACAGGTTGACTCGACCCCACTGGAATAGCTTCAGCAACAGACGGCATATAACCCATTGGCATCCCCCAAGGATATATCGGTGCATTCAGATGACTCTGTCCGCTCGCCCCTGGAGGATGGGCAAAGTGACTGACCCCCTGTCCATAAGAAGTGTGAGTAGTTGTAACTTCAGCGGACACCGGAGGAGAAACGAAGGTAACAACCCCTTCGGGATTTACAACAGCGGCGGCCCCAGCAGCGGCCCCACCTCTCAGATTTTGTAGCATACTCATTACTTCGACTATCTGTGCTTCCATAGCCTCAACTTTAGTCTTCAAAGCTTGATTCTCCTGAGCCAGCTGCTCAGGGTTAAGAATCTCCACAACCAACTCATCTTGACCCAGGGGGTCCTCATTCTCGAGATGTTGATTGCTAGCCATCAATCTTGTTTGTAGACGGGTGTAATATCGGTGTTGGCGAACCAGCTTGCCTTTCGTTTCTGTTGGTAGAACATCTTTATGAGTACAAGTATGAATGCGTAAATGAATGCAATGCATGGCCTTATGTTATTTTTGTGTTTGGCGCCAGGAATCGTGAGATAACTCGCTCTTGTCATAAGCAAATATCGAAACATTTTAAAAGCGTGACGAACATTGGGATCAACAAGCGATAAGGCATACTTCCTTCGAGCTTTAAGCCAATCATAAGAAAGAAAGAGAGTACAATATTATTAAGAGTGCAATACAATATCTCTCAAAGAAAAATACAATGCTCTTAGAAAATTACAACACTCTAAAGAAAAATTATAACTTCCTAGAGAACATTCAAAAAGGAAAATTACAATGCACTGAAATCTAGTGGCATATGGTCTTCAACTTCTTTTTCTTTTCTCTTTCTTTGCTTGCAGCAGCGGCTCCTTCAGCCTTTTCCATGAGCTCCTCAGTCAGGGCCTTGCAGAAATTCACAAACTCATACACATGGGCCGGGGTATTGAAGGGAAGCATCTCAGCTTCAGCCGTCCTTAGCCTTCTGGGGACATCCCTTACAGCTTGATTAGCTAGCCATGCCAACTTCGAAAATTTGCCCCTCCAAAGTCGGATCTCATCTCTTAGCTCTTTAGCAATCTCTTGCTCTTCTATCTTGCCAATCAGTGCTAGGAAGCGCTGCTCCCAGTACTTGCTCTCCGCTTGTACCTGCCTATAAGACTCCCCTAGGTACCGGAGGTTCCTTTTCAGTTCATCAGATCTCCCTTGCTCATACCTCAGCATCTCTTGATATTCTGAGAACATTCCCAATGGAATTTCTTTCTTGTTCAAGATTCTTCAGCTGCCTTTTCAACTCCACCACCAAGTGAGGTTCTTGTCTGGGCTCAGTCGCCACAATCTTCCATTCTTTGGCTTCTTCAAGGGCCTTTCTTGTTTTCTGCTTGTACCTTTGGAGTTCATCCCTAGCCCCCTTTAGGTATTTCTGAGCTTCTAGTTTACTCTCTTTTTCCGCTTTGAATCGCTTGACACTCTCCTCAACAGTTATCATTTTGATCTCGTTCTCTTCCTCTAACTTCTCCTTTTGTAGGGTTATTTTCTCCAACTCTGCTTGCAATGCCCTTTTTTCTTCTTCCGCTTTTGCTAAGGCAGATTTAACCTCATTCAACTCCTCAGGGGTAGGAAGGCGAGGCTTTGGCATCTCTTTCTCGACTGGCAGTGCCTCTTGGGAAGGTGGACGAGCACTTTGGATTCTTTCATGAACCATTGGTAAAAAGTGACATCGCCAACCTTTTTCATGAGCTCATCTCTATCTTTACGGACCACAGTTTCCCATGCCTTTGAGATTTTCTGAAGCAAACCCTTGTTCTTCGGATCTTCTTTGTCAAGGAAGATAGGAGCCAGCATGTCTTCGGTAGGCATATTCCTCATATGGTACCTAAGCTGTCGGATAGTCAAGGAAGGATTATAGTTGATGCAGCCTTGAGTCCCCATCAGTGGTACATTCTGAAAGTCTCCACACTGAAACACTACTGATGGTCTGTTCTTCCAACATGAATAAGTGAACCAGTGGATCTTGAGGGCGTTGAGACTCCCTAAGGCATGCACCCACTCCTGAGCACTTTTGACCTCCACCTCACAATTCAAGGCATAAGCCAACAGATCTGGAGCTTGATTCTTGTGAGCGATGACGTGGTTAAGGAGCCAAGCATATAGTACATGAAGGGAGCAGGAAATCTTCTTTTTCCCCAACACTCGATGATGCGTAAAGGAGTAGTAAGTGTCTGTGAGTACGGCTGGTACTGGGTTAATTGGATTATCCTTGCTTATGAAGGCTAAGAACACCCCAATGGCAACCTCATCAATGAACCTTTCAACTTGTGGGAAGAGGACCATCCCAAAGATGGTTAGTGCCAGCAACTGCTTAAAGGGACCCCATCTGTTGGCTTGAGCATGGGACTTCATTAGGTCTTCAAAATAACTCAGTGGAAACCCCATTATACGGTTCTTTTTCTCTTTTCGAAGCTTTAACTCCCCCACTCCAACTTGCAGTAGCAAAGAGAGCCTCTGATCTGAATATTGATGCCCCTGGCACTGATTAGGCGTCGCCTCTGACTTAAAGAAACTCAAAATTTGCTCATACTCTTCTAAAGTTGGTGAGAGTTGGAAATCGTTGAAGATGAAACAGCGGATATCCGGATCATAGAACTGACTGAGGGCTTTCACAACATTTTCTTGAAGATCCAACTGCAGCAACCGAAGAATATTCCCATAAGCCTTTTCAAATAACCCACACTCATCCGGTCCCATTAGAGAGGCGCACTTTATCAAACTGGCCACATCTGCTTTCTTTACTACTGGAAATCTCGAATTTAGCATACCCTCGCTTCTTGATCCCATGTTGTCTTGTTTTTTTCACGCCTATGACAAGATTCCAAATTACTCCAAGATTACCGGCAAACAAATTAGATGCATGAGGAATGCTGCATGAATTTTTTCAGAATTTTGCTTATGTAATGCATGATGTTATGATGCAAAGTGCGGATGATGAGGATGCTTGTTATAAAGACAGATATTTACAGGTGGGGGTTTTGAAAATTTAGGGCAGTATACCCTATATGCCACCTCATATAGGTATTTATGAAAGAGAAGGAAAAACATATTCTTTTTGATTTTGTTGTTTTTTTCAAAGATCGTTGGCGGAAAAGAACTAAACTAGATGTAATAATGCAACACACAATTTTGGAAAAGCCCTTGTGACCTAAAAAGAGGTGAGACCTATGATCTAGGGCAATTTAAAGGGTAATCCTCCCATGTAGCTCTATTTACTCCCTCACAAGGCCACCAGAGCTACAGTCCCTTTCACAAAACTCCCCACAAATGCAGCAAACTGCTAGGTGTGAGGTATCATGAAAAAGCACAACTCTGGTTGAAACTTTCGCAAGTAGCCAAACGGACAAAGGTCCTGATGGGCTCTCACTACTCGAATCCACTCTCCTAAGTTTTTGCAGACCTGGGTTATGGTCCCACTCAAAACACATAGTCACGGGGTATAAGTGTAGTGTGTGTCAAGGGCATTTTCCCTAGCACTACCCCCACCTGAAATGAAAACAAGAGCAGTCCAGACAAAAGCAAGCAATAACAAGTTATCTACCCTAGGGTTCCATACCTGGAATATCTATAAACAAGGATATTGCTTACCTTAGGAAGAGGAGCCAAGAAGAGGGGATCATGGGGATTGGAAGAATGCATGGGCATAAGCGATAAAAGAAAGGGAATAAAAGATGAGACAGGGAACAACATAGAAGAACATAAATGCATATGCCTACAATCAATGATAAGAAAGAAAGGCAAACAAGGTTTTAATCAAATCAACAATACATTAAACCACACATTTAAATTAGTTAGGCTTGACCCTCGTCTTTTAAAAAGTGTCCCCAGGGGAGTCGTCAGCTGTTGCACCCCGAAAAATCCCGGTTTGAGTTTCTCAATGTACAACGTGGAAAAATTTTGGAGCCGCCACCAATATTTTAATTTTAAGACCAAAATATTGAAAAAAGGTCTTTTGGACAAGGCGGATGATCTTTTGAAAACTAGAGATATAGGTTCGGGAGTCGATTACGTGTGAGGAAGGTGTTAGCACCTCACGCGTCCTTTCTACCGAAAGGGAATCTCTAACTAAATGTGTGGTTTTAACATTTGATTTGAAGAATATCTAGGTTTGCCTATTTATTTGAAGAATGAATGGGAAAACTTAACAAAAATTTTATTTTTGGCGAGAAAGGGGGAAAAAAAAAAGGTTTTTTAGAAAAAGTGCTTGACGGGACATGGCCCGCTCCTACGTATCTCCCGGTGCGATGGAGAATTCAAAGCTACGTAGTTCTTGGTTGTCTTTTTGAAAAGTTTTTGTTTTTTTATCTTTTTTGGTGAGTTTTTGAAATAGGACGAGCATTAGTGAATGATTAAACTAGCAGAGGCTATGATGAATCACTACTAAATACTCAAAAAAAAGAGAGTTGTACCGCTAGTCAAACGAACAAAGGTTCTGATGGACTATTGATAACAACTCGTTTTTATTATCTTTTTTGAAAGTGATTTTCGAAAGAGATTGATTTGCACGATGATCAAACTAACAAAGGTTATGATGGATCATCGTTTATTATTCTTATGAGAAAAGGACATTGCCACTAACAGCTAAACGAACAAAGGCTCTGATGAGCTACTAGCAACAATGGGTTTGAAAATGATTCTTTTTGTTTGTTTTATGAAAATGATTTGTTTATGGTTGCGAAAAGGATTTTTATTCGTTGCGTTTGACGAGAACGTGACTCGCTCCTACGTATCCCAAATGGGAATCAAAGCGATGTAGTTCTAATGAAAATGTTTTTGAAGGGGTTTGAAAGGGGAAGAGCTTTCATAACGATCAAACAAGCAAAGGCTTTGAGCGATCATTACTAATAACCCTTGATGGCGTTCATGACAATCAAACAAGCCAAGGCTTTGAGTGATAGTCACTAATAACTCGCATTAATTGGAAATGAGTTTGAAAGATTTTTGGAAAAAAATGGTGAAGTTATTATCAATGATTGGTTACAAAGTTCAAACACATTCAAAAATCACGGAATCATGCATATGTTGAACATTAATCGAAACTAAACATGCCAATATGATCAAAAGACCCACTTATCAGGGATGCAAGGTAAAGTTCTCAAAGCAAGTATGTGTGTGTGTAGGAAGGAGTGTATTTACCCTAATGACTCTATGCTACAACAGGCATGTAGACTTACGTCTTCATTAGAAGGTCATACACATGGATGGAATGGCATATTGAATCAAGACATTTAAAATGCATCAAAAACAAGCAAGCAATTGATCATAGGCATAGAATGATCTTAATTAAACTAAGGAACATATGAGCAACGATTTCTCAATAACATGAACAAAAGGGGAAATTACATCAAGGCTAAGGTAAGCCTATCCTTTGCATTCATGAATAAGTGCCCAAAGGCTAGTAACACAATCAAAGAGGAGGGAGCATCAAGGTTTTGGGTAACCTATCCTTTGCAATACCCCATGGACCTTAAACCATAAACCTGACTATCTCATCTATTATTCATCAAGAAGTTAAAAGGGGGAGGTTGAATCATCTAAAACCATCTTCACCACTTAGAACATGATGCACTAGGCATAAGTGGGAATCATATGATTCATCATCAACAATGGACAATAATATACAAGAACAAGTAAATAAACACTAAAGCTAAGTTAAATCACATAGGGCAATTTTGGCACGGATCACAATAATTAAATAATAACAAATGTAAAGACAGAAATACCTCTAATGAAGGCAGATATTACAACTTGAAGAATGCAACCCCAACTAACTCTTAGCAAAAGATCAGCTCGGACGGACCGACAGTGCGTGATGAGTAGAAGTAGAAGCGTGAAGAGTTTTTCTCAAGCAGGTTTGCTCTGATTTCGTGAATGTGGGTTCCTCCTCTGGTTTGAAAATGAGAGCCCTATTTATAGGAAATTAGATTTGATCTATTTTAGGAAACATGATAATCGATTATGTTGGAAATAACTCGTGAGATGTAATCGATTATTGGCTCATTGATTTTCAAGTAGATAATCGATTATATGCTATATATAATCGATTAGGTACTTACAATATTTAGTGAAAACTTTCCATTTATGTTCATAATCGATTATGGACCTTAGTGAAAACATGGGATAATCGATTATGCTCCTGAATTGTTTCAGAGTAGATAATCGATTATGCTCCTTGTATAATCGATTATAAGCTTTCCAAAAATGTTGATACTTACCAAAAATAGTTGATAATCGATTATAGGCTTAGTTAAAAAATAGGTTAATCGATTATGCACTTGTATTTTAGTTGGAAAACTTGTTTTAGGTTTTTTCAAAAATGCTTCTTGTGATTTGTATATGTATGCATGCATTTTGAAAACCGCGGGACTTGAGATATGAGCTGACCTTATGTAAGAGCTTACATAAATCCTAAGACTCACCCAAACCCTAATTCTACCCTTAATTTTAAGGACTACCCTTAAAATTCTTCAATCTTCTTTTGTTGGGCTCGCTTTGTCTTGGATAGTGATTTGGATGTTTTTGACACTTTCATCACCTTTTGCCATCAACTTTGGCATTTTTAATTGATAGAGTAAAATGTACTTTTTGTGGATGTGTATTTTTGGCGAGAAAATCATCCTGTTGTGAAAAATGATCAAAATGCCCTCTTTGACCCTAAAACCCTAATTTCCCCAAAAAGTGCATTCTAACCCTAAAAATGATTTCAAAAACTTTGGAGCGGTTTCTAGGATTCAAAATGCAATGCATAATTTATTTATTTTTGTGTGGAAAATTAGGGTTTGGACCTAAGCCGGACAAAATTGGGGTATGACAGGTTCTAGATTTGAAGTATTTAGTGACCATAAGAGTTTGAAGTAGTTATTTGATTAGAAGGAATTGAATATGAGGCAACGACGGTGGTTGGAGTTATTGAAGGATTATGATTTTGGGTTAAACTATCATCCAGGAAGAGCTAATGTCGTGGCCGATGCGTTAAGTCGAAAGACCTTACACATGTCGGCATTAATGATGGTTAAGGAGATGGAATTAATTGAGCAGTTCAGAGATATGAGTTTGGTTTGTGAAGTGACACCGCAGAGTGTCAGGTTGGGAATGTTGAAGATTAATAATGACTTTTTGGACAGTATCAGAGAAGCTCAGAAGTTGGATGTTAAGCTGGTGGATTCGATGGTTGGAATCGATCAGTCTGAGAATAATGATTTCAAGTTGGATGCGCAAGGTGTGTTGAGGTTCTGTAATAGAATTTGTATTCCTGATGACGCGGAGATGAAGAAAGCAATTCTTGAAGAGAGTCATAGGAGTAAGTTGAGTATTCATCCGGGAGCTACTAAGATGTATCAGGACTTGAAGAAGTTGTTTTGGTGGCAAGGGATGAAGCGTGATGTAGCACAGTTTGTGTATGCATGTTTAACTTGTCAGAAGTCGAAAGTTGAACATCAGAAGCCTGCAGGGTTGATGCAACCGTTAGAGGTTCCAGAATGGAAATGGGATAGAATTTCAATGGACTTTGTGACGGGATTGCCAAATACCGCGAGAGGTCATGATGCTATTTGGGTGATTGTTGATAGGCTAACGAAGTCGGCTCATTTTGTTCTTATTAACATCACATATCCCGTGCCGAAGTTGGCAGAGATTTATATCTGAGAGATTGTGAAGCTGCATGGTGTTCTGTAACGCCCCAATTTTATTTAAATGTTTAATTAATTGTTTGGGTGATTTATTTGGTTAGATTTATTTGATAGATTTAATTATATAAATTAAGTGGTAAAAATAAGATAATAATAAATAAGTGTGTTTAGTAGGGAGGCCTTGTTAGTAATTAGATTTAATAAAATAAGAGGACTGGATGAAAAGGGCTTAAGTGATTTAATTAAAATAGCCCATGGCCCATAACATTAGACCTAGGCGCTATAAGAGAGCTCACCTAGGGTTTTGATTAGGCATTCACGAAATCCCTAAGAAAAACTAGAAGAGAGGCGAGACTGAAGGAGAGAAAAAGAAAGGGGCTAGGAATTGTTGGTGTCTTGGAGGGTCGCTGAAGCCGTGTGTTCTTCAATATCAAAAGGTTAGGGGGCTCTCCTTTCTTAATTAATAGCCTATTGAATTAACAATTATAGTAGTCAGGTCGTAGAGATGAATTGCTAATTAAATTGTTATATTGTGATGATTGAATACTTGAATTTGTTGATGATTTGCGAACGGGTGTGCGTGCCTAGGTGGTCCATAATGGCTTGCTGAAACTAATAAAACATAAAAGAATTGTGTCTTGTTACGACCTTGTATGCTAAGTGTTAGATTGCTGCCCTATGCGACCTAATTAACCATGTGGACATGCGACCTAGCCATGTGATATGCGACCTAACCTTGTGAACATGCGACCTACCCTGTGACATGCGACCTGAACCTTGGTGTTAGCCTAAAATACTTTTGGAAAATTGTTGTCTTCAATTATTTTAGAAAACTGTTCGTATTTTGGTGAGCAGAAGGCTTCGGCCTTATTATACGGTGCTTTTTATGTTGCTGTTACTATTAATTAAATGCTGGCGTTGCGGTTAATCTTAAAGGTGCTATTTCCTAATTTTAAAAATGAGCCGAAATACTTATTGGTAAGCGGGATGTTTATTAAATGTCGTTGAGCGGAATATTTGTTGAGCGGAATACTTAATAATTATTGGTGGGCTGAACTACTTATTGGTGAGCTGAATTACTTATTGGTGAGCTAAATAATTACTGGTGAGCTGAATTGATGTTGGTGTGTGTGATAACCGTGGCTATGATGTTTTGTGTGTGTATGTTGCATGGTCCTCGAGTCTCATGGTCATGTGCATATTTTGGTGAGCAGAAGGCTTCGGCCTTATTATTATTATTATTTATTGGTGAGCAGAAGGCTTCGGCCTTAATTGGTGAGTGCCCTCAAGGCAAGATATTGGTGTTAATGGATCCACATGCATATGCCCTAGGAGTTGGGTTGCATCACATGCATTGCATATACCTTCGGTGTTGTCTGTGATTGATATAAACTAATGGTGTGCTATTTCGGCTGTGTATTGGTGTTGTTAGCTGCTTGATCTATATGTTGTTGATCCTATATGTTATTACTTACGAAATGAGACTCACCCTACTGCTTTTTATGTTGCTTCTCATGTCGGCAACGTGCAGGTGACAACGAGCGAAGGTGATCTAGTACCTTCTATCTAGTGGGTCGAGTCAGCTCTGATACGTAGCACCAGGGGGGCGTTAGTTTACTATTTTATTTAAATTGATGTTGAACTCTATTTTCGGTGATGTAATTTGATATTGTCAGATTTGGTGATTATTCCGCGGCGATGTTTTTATACTTATATATTAATTTTGGGGATATAATACGTTGGTGTTTTAAATGTGGCACCCTCTCGTGGTTGCATTAAAACGGTTTTTGCGAACTCTGATTTTTAAATTAACTAAATAATAGTTATTAGTAAAGGGGGTGTTACATAGTTGGTATCAGAGCAGTTCGGTCTGTCCGGCCGGTAGTTGAGTCGTCGTGTTGAGTAACATTGAGTTTGTTACTCGTGTCTGAATTCTGTTTTCTGTTGCAGTGCTAGAATGGCCAGACGGGACGATGCTGCACTTGCTGCTGCCTTGCAGGCTATAGCCGGGGCGATGGGTAATATACCCGGTGTTGTTAATGACGGGGCGCGCAATTTGGCTACATTCCAGAGAGAGAACCCACCCACCTTTAAGGGTCGGTACAACCCGGATGGAGCGTTGTCATGGCTGAAGGAGATAGAGCGGGTCTTTCGTGTCATGGAGTGTACTCCAGCTCAGAAAGTGAAGTTTGGGACTCATATGTTAACGGAGGAAGCTGAAGACTGGTGGATGGGAATGTTGCGAAGGTTAAGTGATGCTGGTGAGGAAGTGACCTGGGAGGTTTTCACAAGAGAGTTTAAGAGAAAGTACTACCCTGAGGATGTGCGAGCCAAGAAAGAAGTGGAGTTTTTAGAGCTGAAGCAGGGAGACAAGACTGTGGCTGATTATGCCGCCAAGTTTGAGGAGCTGGCCCAATTTTGTCCTTATTATGCTAATGATGCCAATTCTGAATTTTCAAAATGTGTCAAGTTCGAGAGTGGTCTACGTCCTGATATAAAGAAAGCAATTGGATATCAAGAAGTTCGGGTCTTCGCTAGATTGGTTGATAAGTGTAGGATTTTCGAGGAGGATAGTAATGCTGCTTACAAGATTGTAAAGGAGAAGAGGAGTGCTCAGTATCGTGAGAAGCCCTACGATGTTTCTGGAGGTAAGGGCAAAGGGAAAGCTGATGATTCAGGCAAGAAGTCAAGTGGGGGAGAGGCCCCTGCGAATGTTGTGTGCTACAAGTGTGGGAAGCCCGGTCATAAGAGTTTTGGTTGTCCAGATAACAAATGCTTTAAATGTGGTAAGGGAGGCCACATAGCTGCCCAGTGTGAGAAGAAAGAGGTCGTCTGCTACAGCTGCGGAGAGGTGGGGCATATTAGTACCAATTGCTCCAAGCCAAAGAAGGAGGGGTCTAGTGGGAGGGTGTTTGTTTTAGCAGGTGCTGAGTCTGCGGAGGAGTGATGGTAGTATCAGAGGTACGTATCCCGTTAAGGGTACTCCGCTAGAATCTACTGTTAATATCGATGCTACTTGTTGTTTTGTTATTGTTGCATGCGGTGAATGTTTAAGTGCTGTGATAACTGTTGTAACTGTAAGGTGTTGCCTGGTGTGTTTCTCTGTGTCCCTTGTCGATCCTTCGACAGAGACTTTCTTATGAATTTTTGTTCGCCGTTGAGTGGGGTAGTTGTGATCTTGGGTATGAACTGGTTAGAGTATAACCATGTTCCTATTTAAATTTTCGAGGACGAAAATATTCTAAGTGGGGGAGAGTTGTAACGCCCCAATTTTATTTAAATGTTTAATTAATTGTTTGGGTGATTTATTTGGTTAGATTTATTTGATAGATTTAATTATATAAATTAAGTGGTAAAAATAAGATAATAATAAATAAGTGTGTTTAGTAGGGAGGCCTTGTTAGTAATTAGATTTAATAAAATAAGAGGACTGGATGAAAAGGGCTTAAGTGATTTAATTAAAATAGCCCATGGCCCATAACATTAGACCTAGGCGCTATAAGAGAGCTCACCTAGGGTTTTGATTAGGCATTCACGAAATCCCTAAGAAAAACTAGAAGAGAGGCGAGACTGAAGGAGAGAAAAAGAAAGGGGCTAGGAATTGTTGGTGTCTTGGAGGGTCGCTGAAGCCGTGTGTTCTTCAATATCAAAAGGTTAGGGGGCTCTCCTTTCTTAATTAATAGCCTATTGAATTAACAATTATAGTAGTCAGGTCGTAGAGATGAATTGCTAATTAAATTGTTATATTGTGATGATTGAATACTTGAATTTGTTGATGATTTGCGAACGGGTGTGCGTGCCTAGGTGGTCCATAATGGCTTGCTGAAACTAATAAAACATAAAAGAATTGTGTCTTGTTACGACCTTGTATGCTAAGTGTTAGATATGCGACCTAACCATGTGAACATGCGACGTACCCTGTGACATGCGACCTGAACCTTGGTGTTAGCCTAAAATACTTTTGGAAAATTGTTGTCTTCAATTATTTTAGAAAACTGTTCGTATTTTGGTGAGCAGAAGGCTTCGGCCTTATTATACGGTGCTTTTTATGTTGCTGTTACTATTAATTAAATGCTGGCGTTGCGGTTAATCTTAAAGGTGCTATTTCCTAATTTTAAAAGTGAGCCGAAATACTTATTGGTAAGCGGGATGTTTATTAAATGTCGTTGAGCGGAATATTTGTTGAGCGGAATACTTAATAATTATTGGTGGGCTGAACTACTTATTGGTGAGCTGAATTACTTATTGGTGAGCTAAATAATTACTGGTGAGCTGAATTGATGTTGGTGTGTGTGATAACCGTGGCTATGATGTTTTGTGTGTGTATGTTGCATGGTCCTCGAGTCTCATGGTCATGTGCATATTTTGGTGAGCAGAAGGCTTCGGCCTTATTATTATTATTATTTATTGGTGAGCAGAAGGCTTCGGCCTTAATTGGTGAGTGCCCTCAAGGCAAGATATTGGTGTTAATGGATCCACATGCATATGCCCTAGGAGTTGGGTTGCATCACATGCATTGCATATACCTTCGGTGTTGTCTGTGATTGATATAAACTAATGGTGTGCTATTTCGGCTGTGTATTGGTGTTGTTAGCTGCTTGATCTATATGTTGTTGATCCTATATGTTATTACTTACGAAATGAGACTCACCCTACTGCTTTTTATGTTGCTTCTCATGTCGGCAACGTGCAGGTGACAACGAGCGAAGGTGATCTAGTACCTTCTATCTAGTGGGTCGAGTCAGCTCTGATACGTAGCACCAGGGGGGCGTTAGTTTACTATTTTATTTAAATTGATGTTGAACTCTATTTTCGGTGATGTAATTTGATATTGTCAGATTTGGTGATTATTCCGCGGCGATGTTTTTATACTTATATATTAATTTTGGGGATATAATACGTTGGTGTTTTAAATGTGGCACCCTCTCGTGGTTGCATTAAAACGGTTTTTGCGAACTCTGATTTTTAAATTAACTAAATAATAGTTATTAGTAAAGGGGGTGTTACATGTTCCGCTATGTGTCGTTTCGGATAGGGATCCGAGGTTCATGTCTGTTTTTTGGAAGAGTTTGTAAGCGCAGTTGGGTTCTAAGTTGAGGTTGAGTTCGGCGTACCACCCTCAGACGGATGGGCAGTCAGAGAGGACTATTCAGTCGTTGGAGGATTTGTTGAGAGCTTGTGTTCTGGAGCAAGGAGGTTCGTGGGATGCGCACCTTTCGTTGATAGAGTTCACTTATAATAACAGTTACCATTCTAGTATTGGGATGGCACCTTTTGAAGCGTTGTATGGTCGGAGATGTAGGACTCCTCTATGTTGGTATGAATCTGGGGAAAGTGTAGTACTTGGACCAGAAATTGTTCGAGAGACTACTGAGAAGGTGAGTTTGATTCGGGAGAAGATGAAAGCGTCGCAAAGTAGACAAAAGTGTTACCATTATAAGCGAAGGAAGGATTTAGAATTTCAAGCAGGCGAGCATGTGTTTTTGAGAGTCACTCCAGTGACCGGTGTTGGACGCGCTTTGAAGTCTAAGAAGCTCACGCCTCGTTTTATCAGTCCGTATCGGATTTCAGAAAGAGTTGGAAATGTTGCTTATAGGGTGGCCTTGCCGCCTAATCTTTCGAACTTGCACGATGTGTTTCATGTGTCGCAACTTCGGAAGTACGTTTCAAATCCATCTCATGTAATTCATATGGATGATGTGCAAGTACGGGATAATCTCACTGTGGAGACGATGCCTGTGCGTATTGAAGATCAGGAAGTGAAGACTCTTAGAGGCAAGGAGATCGCTTTGGTGAAAGTAGTCTGGCTGGGAGCTGCCGGAGAAAGCATGACGTGGGAGCTGGAAAGCAGGATGCGGGAGTCGTATCCAGAGTTGTTCGAATCAGGTAAATTTTCGAGGACGAAAATATTCTAAGTGGGGGAGAGTTGTAACGCCCCAAAATTTAATTAGTTAGTTAATTGAATTGTTTGAGAATTTAATTGATGGAAAAATAATAAAATAATAATAATGCTAGTATATGTGGACCTATTGTTGGGGTTGGGATTATTAAAACGACAAGTATTAGTGAGGCCCATGATTAAGTCGCATAAGCTAAGGAAAAGCCCATAGGACTAAATGAGCATATAAGGGATTAGGTTAGGGTTTTGCTCATTTAGAAGGATAAAAAAAATAGAATTGGAGAGAAGAGAAGAGAGAAGAGGCGCGGCGAAGAGGAGAGAGAGCTAGGGCAAGGCTTCGAGTTCTCCAAAGGCTAAGGTAAGGGTGGGGTTCTATCTCTATAATTGGGTGTATGAAGGGCTCTATGTAGAAAGGTTAATGGAACCCTAGGTGTGATTAAGTTAGAAGACCCTAGTTGTAGGTATTGAGTTTTTATATGATGATTGAACATGATTGATGATGATTGAACGTGCTTGATGATGTTTTGGAATCGAAATTCTGGTCATGGGCGCCATGGGCGCCGTTTTTGATGTTGCTGTCTGGGCGCCATGGGCGCCGTCCCTGTCTATGCTGCTGGGCGCCCTCCTGGGCGCCTTCCGTGCGTGTGTTGTGGTCTGGGCGCCATGGGCGCCGTTCCTGAAATGTTGCTGGGCGCCAAGGGCGCCACCCTGTTGTGTTGTGTTGCGGTCTTGCAGGTACCTGGCGCATAGGGCGCCAAGGGCGCCTAATCCTGGCTGCCCGTTGTTGCTGTTCCTGGGCGCCATGGGCGCCGGTTGATGTTTTCCAGGCGCAAGGGCGCCAAGTATTGGCTGCCCGATTGCGATGTTGCTGTATCTCCTGGCGCATGGGCGCCAAGGGCGCCAAGATTGGCTGCCCGGTTGCTGTTGTTGGTTGCTGTGTTCTAGCGCAGGGGCGCCATGGGCGCCAAAATCTGGCTGCCTTGTTGCTGTGTTCTGGCGCAAGGGCGCCATGGGCGCCTAAATCAGGCTGCCTTGTGCTGTGTTGCGTTGCTGGGCGCCATGGGCGCCAAGGGCGCCAGTTTGGCTGCCCATTGTGCTGTTGGGCGCCATGGGCGCCAGTTTGGCTGCCAATTGTGTTGCTTGGCGCAGTGGGCGCCAAGTGTGGCTGCCCAAATGTGAATTTCACGATTGTTGTTTAAAATGATGTTGAATATGTGATTAGGCCCAAAGTTGCCAAAATGTTGAAAGTTGCTAAAATATTGCGATGTTGCCAAAATGTTGAAAATTGCTAAGTTGTAAATTGTTGACGACGAAGGTTGTACGAAGACGAATTTGCCTCTATTTATTGGCAGGTGATGTGTTGTAGGCCTACGGCCAGTGTTGTTTTCTGATGCCGTTGCGTTGCTATGTAATCGTTGTTGTTTGTTTGTGCATTTACATAGCGTCGCATGCATAGCATATTTTTACGATGGAGCTATGCTCAAACCACGACGACGATGTTGCGATGTTTATGCCTCTATTTACGGGCTTGGATTATGGTACCACATGCATTATAGGGCGGTGGCCCTGAGTTGAGTCACATTTCGCATTATGTGCATACTTATGTGATTGAGATGATTTTGACTACTGTTAAGTGATGAATTGACCTGAATTATATATTCTTTTTCATGTATCCGATTATATAGTGCGATATCTCACCCCTTCTGTTTGAATGTTACCCCAATGTTGGTAACGTGCAGGTAATCACGAATGAGGGCAGTTCACCTTCGTTTGATCGAGTCGGTGTCGTCGCTCTGATATGTAACACTCGGGGGGAATGAACACACGTTTTAATGTTATTTGCTTTGTTATTTCATTGTTGGAGCCTTAAGCTGTTTGTTGCTATTTTGATGTTTTCCGAGCTGTCTTGTGTTGTTAAGACGCAACGATGATTTTAATTGACTTGTTGTGAATCCGCTGCGTAATTACGAAGATGAATTATTTGGAGGACTAAAACGTTGTTTTACCGGTTCATCCAAAAGTTGTCATCTCCTAATTTTGTCCGCCCAAGTCAAAACCCTTTTTTTTAAACAAAAATGGAAACAATAAGGGTAATTCATAATTTGAGTAGATTAATGGACTTTCGCATTTATGTGTATTTGTCCCCTATCTCGCATTTTTATTTGAATTACGCGCACGCGCCAGTCGTAACTGCGTGAGCTCCCCTTTTGCCCTTGCCATTTGGCACGCATTTTAATCTTCAAAAAAAGGGGTCATTTATTGATCGTTATTAATTTTTGGCACCCAAAAACATTTTTATTAATTTTTGAAAATTTAGGGAATAAAATAGTGCATGTTTCAATATCTGTGGGCATTCAAATGAGAGCAAGTTAATTATTTTTGAACTAAGGTCAAGGATGAAAAATACAATTTATTCTATCAAGGATAATTTTCGTATAATTTTTGGAAGAGAATCCTAGTTCAAAATAATTAAAAGGCATTTTTCCCATTTTTATTGCACAAGAAAGCTGAAAAATGACCATTAAATATTCCCCAATTATTAAATGACAATTTTTATTTTCATGAATAATTAGAGGGATATTTTTATGATGCCCAAAAATATGTGACACATTTTCAATAGGTGCACTATCATTTGCATGCCCAAAAATTCAAAATTCAAATAAAAAGTACAAAGTGTCCTCAATAAGACAAAAGACCAAAAAAGAGAAGCAATTTTCCCTCCCCATTTTTGTCATAGCCGAATTCTCTCTCTCTCTCTCTCTCTCTCCACAATTTCTTCCACACTCTTCTATTGTACAATTATTCCTTAAGAATATTCTTGTACTATCCTTAATCCTACCCATTTCATACACATCCCTAAGTAGATTCATACCTTTTTTTGTAAATGACACCATCCTCTCACACTCACTCCTTCATAAGAAATTGCAAACTTACTTAAAATAGAACATCCCATTCCTATTCTACCCTTAACCCTAATTTCACCCAAGACCATATATAAGCCTACTCTCCCAAAAAAGAAAAAAAGGAGTTCATTTGCACACAAACCTCTCCTTCCTCCTCCCCTTGGGCGACACCTCCCTCTCTCCCTCACCTCATTTTTTCTTCAATTTCTTCACTCAATCATCCATTAAAACACCTTTCCTACACTAAATCTCCCATCCTTCTTGCATTCTTCTCAAAGATTCACCTTCAAATTCAAGGATCAAGTTCAAAGTTGAAGATTGAAGAATAAATTAAAGGGGTTTTGCATTCATTCATCTCATTTCCTTCCTTATTCTAGCTTGGAGTTGAGGTATACTTTGAAACCTAGCATCATCCTCCAATTTTAGCATCAAAGATGTAAATCATCACTTCATTTTTGCATCCCATTGCATTTTAATGTCATAATGTTAGCATAGTTGTTGTTGTTGAGTGAGAGATGTATTTCAAGTATCTTGACAAGCACTTTGGGAGGCTTGGGTGCTTGAAATGCTTCTCTCCTTTAGAATAAATTGTGTGTTGTTGTTATTTCACTCATTTCTTGTTGTTTTCATGAATAAAATGATGATTTGAAGCTTATTTCATTTCGCATATTAGAGGAAAATTAGGGTTTATGTGATTTTTATGCATTTCTTTGTTTAATCATAAGAATCCTTGCCAAAAGTTTAATCTATGTTGTTCTCTTGCATTATCTTGTGTTTCCATGAATGAAATGAGATTTAGGGTTTATGTTAGTTTCGCATGTTTCAAAGAAATTAGGGTTTATGAGATTTTTGATGAGTTGGTTGTTTAATCTTGCAATTACTTGGAATTGATCCTTGATTATGATGTTTGTTTGCTTAAAACTTGTTGTTCTCATGAATTCTCCCGCAAATCATGCCCTATGATGATGATTGGCAAGAGGACTCTCACTCGTGCTTTGATGCACACTTTAAGTGTTGAGGATTGCCTAAGAGGATTCAATTTCTTTTGTGATTCCTAGTGAACAAGGATGCAAATTTAAGTTTCCTTTCCTTACCAATTGCTTTGATTACCAACAACTACTTATAAATCATTTTGGAATGCTCTTGATCTTGCAAATAAGTAATTGTTTTGAAACAATTGTTAGTTTTGTGTTGATGATTTGGTAAGAGGATTTGACATTTATGCACTTATGCATATCCCAAGTGTCAAAGATTACCTAAAGGGATTCAACACCCTAATTGCCTAAACTTGTCAATTTAGTCTTAAGACTTGCCTATGATCTTGCATGAGGCAAATGCCCCTTTCAATTTATTCCTTTCATGTGGTTGATTGAAGAAATGTATTAGACATTGATGACATCAAAAGGATACCACATGGGTGCTTATGTCTAATGTTGATGTGAAACCCTTAGGGTTTTGCAAGTGAATCATTAGAAGTTTGATATCACTTGTGCTTTGAAATGCCTTTGCCTATTCACATATTGTGTCATAAATGCCTAGTTTGGTTCATTCCATTGCCTAGCATCTTCAATAAGATGTGCAACTTAGGTTCATGTTCTTGCCTATTCATGCATTTTTGCCAAAATGTTCAACTTGGATTCATTCTTTGCCTATCTATGTATTGTGTCATAATGTGTGTAGTCTAGGTCCACTTTCAATCAAAAGCCTTTTCAAGCGTCAAAATCATTCCATAAATAAGAATCAATCCAATTGCGAAAACTCTTCAAAATCAAACTTTGTTAGTAGTCTTGTGAAGCCTTTGCTTGCATGATTATTAACAATGGAGTGCTAGTGGTGGTCACTTGGAGCCTTTGCTCAATTGATCATCATGAAAGCTCAATTTTCACAATTAAACAAGATAAAAAACAAAAACCTTTTTCTAGACAACCTAGAACTACGTAGCTTTGAATTCTCCATCGCATCGGGAGATACGTAGGAGCGGATACTCTCCGTCAAGCACAACAAAGCAAAACATTTTTCCTTTCAAAAACCAAACACTTCTCCAAAATAAAAGGATTTTCAAAAACAAGAACTACTTTGCTTTGAATTCTCCATCGCACCGGGAGATACGTAGGAGCGGATCCCCCCCGTCAAGCGCGAAAACTAAAGATTTTTCATTAACTCATTCATAAACAAAAGAGGTAAAAACAAAGCATTTTTCCGAATCAACTTTGCAAATCACATATTTAATTAAGGTAACCCTTCTTTGAAGGGGCGTTATGGGGTGCTAATACCTTCCCCCATACGTAATTAGACCCCCGAACCCAAATCTAATGGTTCCAAAGACCATTGCTTTCCAAAAAAGGTTTTTTCAATGTTTTACCTTTAAAAAATATTGGTGGCGACTCTAAAATCCCGTTGTGCGAAGAAAAGTCCCTCCAAGGATTTTTCGGGGTGCGACCCGAGCTGTCTTGAGTTGTTAAGACGCAACGATGATTTTCATTGACTTGTTGTGAATCCGCTGCGTAATTACGAAGATGAATTATTTGGAGGACTAAAACGTTGTTTTACCGGTTCATCCAAAAGTGTTATATAACTGTTTTCAAAAGCGAATTAATATTGTTTGTTGTTTTCACGAAGCAAATGTGGCACTCCATTGTTTGTTGAAAAAGATTTTTATGAACTCTGATATTTTTGCATTATTTTGCCGGGTAGAAATGGGGTGTTACACATACCTAGCATTTGAAGGGAATTGTCATCACTAGTAGGATATAAACGTAAACCCATCAAAGTACTAGCAACAGAAACCCAGTAAGTAGAACGAAACGCCTCAATTCCTCACTAGCATTCAAACTACCACCACCAACACACAAAATAGGTTTCTTTGATTCCAAAATAAACCTCACAATTTGCTCTAAATGTACGCCTAGAAAAGTACTCATTTCTAAGCCAAGTTTCACAACAATGTTTATGCCACCATCATCCTTATCTGGCAGAAAAGATGCAATGACTCCTCATAACAATTCAGGATGCAGTATTTCTATGAGACATTTCATCAAACAGCTCGATTGAACTTCAACACAAGGAAAGTACTATGCGAAGCGTATTTGCAGAACCGTAACAAAACGATAATCCATAAATCAAAACAGCAATAAGCCAAAAATAGAACCTGAGCATTGCGATAGCGATCTCTAACTAGCGCTTCTGAGGCTTCTTCTTCGCACCGAAAAACAAAATGCAAGGAGCAGCGGTGAAGATGTGCGACTGAGATGTGATTAAGATTCAGAACTGAATCAGAAGTGATGAAATAGACAATCAGATCGTGCAATTGATGAGTCGCAAAATTATAGACATTGCAAAGGTGAAGCAATGTAGTTGAAAGGAACTGAAGAAGCAACGAATTAAGGATGAAAAACATGACATCTATGGAAATTAGAGAGAAAAAGCTTTAAAACTTAAAAAGTCAATTATATCAAAGGTAGTGGAGTATTACAAATGAGAAGGTTTTTTTTTTTTGCAAATGAGTCTACCATCTACCTTGTATACTAATTAACTAATGGACTTTTTATTATCTAATGGCATTACTATCTAATGGGTCTTACTAACCAACTAATAGGCTTACTACCTATAATTTAACAAAAAAACTCAAATGAATCCATATTCGTGTACAATGGGAGAAAGCATAGATCAAGAAAGATCCAACTGAGAGGAAACAAAAGACTGAAAAAATAGATTTAGCATGTTGTAGAGTAAACTATTAGAAGCAAATTTTGATCATACTGAGAAAACTTATGATATTCATCAAAATAATTTTTTTGGTACAATCAGGGTATCCACCGCCGAACGCAGAGTGACTAATCCCCTCGCTGGATTGGAGGCACCTCGAAGGGTGGTACAGCTGGCCAATGAATTTAAAGCTGCTCCATACCCAAGGCGAGGATCGAACCCTCGACACTTGGTTAAGGGATCAAAATAATAATCATATATAACTATAATTTCAATTCACATAAATTTTTAATTCAATCCATTAAGAAAGCGGATGGTAAAGACACATATAGGGTTAATGGTCCTCTTATGATTCACCTAAATAAATTAATATGACCCTTGAAACAACAACCAAACAACAAAAGGGAAATCAAAAATCAATTTATCATTATTAACAAAGAAATGAATGACAAATATCAGGAAAAACATCATAAATTTTGAGGAAGGAATCGTGCAAACTCATTGATCATATCTAGAATAAACCTTTGGAGAAACACTTAGAGTGTGTTTGGATGAGACAATTTTTTAGGGTAATTCAAATCCTTCAAACCAAATTAACTTGTTTGGATAATAAATGTGAAGAATTTTCAAAATGAATGGATTTTATGATGTATTCTAGTAAGACTAAGTTTAGATAATTTGAAAAACCACCTAAAAGTAGGGGTGTTCGCGGTTTGGTTTGGTTCGGTTTTGAGACAAAAAGTGAACCGAACCGCAAGATAAAACTACATGCGGTTTGGTTTGGTTTGGTTGGCTTCCTAAAATAAAACCAAACCAAACCAAACCAATGCGGTTTGGATTGGTTCGGTTGGTTCGGTTTTTTCCAAGACAAAACATAATTTAAAACGAAGCTAAAATTAACTAACATAAAAAATGGCTAACATAAATCTTTAAGAAAAAACCTACTTAAATATATGTAGTATATAAAATACTCTCTTTTAATTCTTTTCAGATAGCTAAGACAATGTTTAAAAGAAATTGAATTAAATATTTTATTTTAATTTTTAAATATAGCATAACAATTTGGATTGTTTGTAAGCGAGTCAAAGAATTAATTGGATTTGAGCTAGTAAGTGAGTGAGAGTTGGGTTTTAGTTGCATTTGGGCTAGTAAGTTAGTAAGGAAGGTTGTTAGTCAATAAGCCTTAGTGTTACTTGCGGTTTGGTTTGGTTTGGTTCGGTTTCTGTAATCGAAACCGCGAACCAAACCGAACCATGCGGTGCACTGAAAAAAGGAACCAAACCAAACCAATAAGAAGCGGTTTTTTGCGGTTTTCGGTTTGGTTTGGTTCGGTTTGCGGTTTTGTCACACCCCGATAATTTCTAACATGTAGAATTACCGAAATGCACTAAAAGGCATACCTCAGAGTAACTTCCTGTTAATGAATATTGAACACAACTAAAAATTTCGATAATAAATATCAAATGGTTCTCTGAACCTCATTAACTTCCTGAAAATGCTTAAGTTTCACAACTTAAGACTTATACAATTCTGGTGTTCAATACTCAAAACATAAAGTAGAGGAAACGATTTTACAACTTATACAGTGAAAGTCATACAATCGGTGACATAACTAGAAGAAAATACAAAGGACTAAACAGAAAATCCAATCTACCATGACTCCATGAGCGCACCGGCTAACCGTGCTTCTTCGCCTTTGCCTTCCCCTGCTACTCTGTAAAAACCACAACATATAAATGGTGAGATAAACATTATCTCAGTGAGTTCTATCGAGACCCCTTACTAACTCTAACGGTTCATTATCATTAACTTTGAACTCGTGGCCCTAATAAGCGACCACGTGGACACATATTTTAATTCTTTCTTGATGTAGCCCTAATAAGCGACTACATATCATATCTTAACCTTTCCTTTCCTTTAGCTTAGTACAACACCTCGAGCCGACCTTATCATGGTTATTTTAATTGCCTTTTGGTGAACCCGATCCACTAACCGCTAATCAGTGGGCAAACCTCAATGGGCCTAGGTTTTGGGGCTCATGACTTCCCCTCCCCTAGTATGCTAATCTTGAGGGTCGTCACCCTCGATATACTTATTTATTCGTATACCATCTACCTCTCCTTTTGGGAAAGTAACCTGTCTTGTATTGATTTACAATCTTTTATCATGTCTTGACTTTCGTGAATTAACATGTGTACACTCGCGCTTCACTAATGTACGGTTTTTCCAATAATCTTAGCTTTCAAAACAGGGCATTATAAATTTGTAATTACACAAGTTATTAGGCCTTTCAATAAGCTTTAAAACGCACCTAAGAACGCTTCAATCGGACTCCCGGATCAAAAGTTATGGCAAAAACAAAATCAGGCAGGTTTGCTGAAAATTACATTGCGTCGAGATGCGAACAGGGTCCGTCGCGACGCGAAGAGTTACAGATGGTTTTGCGCCAAAAATTTTGAATGGGGTCGCGACGCGACGGTGGCCAGAATTGCAGAAAACAGATTTTTTAAAAATTCAATTTTGTGCTGTTTCGCTTTTAATTCGGTGCCGAGACATTTTATAACCTTCGTAACCAAAAAACAGATATGACAACCAACAATTCCAGTCCAGAGCAATCAACAAAACATCAATCAATTCAAACAATAACTCAATCAATTCAATCGGTTGTAAAATAACGGTTTTTCGATAAAACGGTTTTTACACTACATTTTCATAAAACGAACTCCAATAGTTCTCGGTTAAGAAAAAGTATCATGACCCAGTTTCAAAACATCCCTAGCGAGTTATAGAACTCACCGATTGCGATGAAAATCGCAAAACACCGAGACTCCGAGAACTCAACCGCTCCAAAAACCACGAACTCTCCTCGAACTCGCTCCAACAACGAACTCAGCTACTCCAAATCACTTGGACAGCAGCTGATTCTGTAACACCCCATTCTACCCGGCTATTTATTATAGAGATCAGAGTTTCAAAATTTCTTTTCGAATGGAATGCTACACATAAGCTTAATTTAACAACGGTCAAATCGGTGTAAGCCTTCGTTACACACTTATAATACGCAACACCATTAAATAATTTAGGGTACACGTGACTTCACCAATAAAATCCACACATTGTAGTTTAGATGACTCGCAGCGGAAAAATAACACAATCTCCAAAATATGCCGAACAACAGGCTCATCAAAAATCATCAACTCAAAGCATATAAAATTCAACGACAAATGAATAACATTAAAATCCCTAATCCAACCCCCCTAGGTGTCACGTATCAGAGCAGACCGACTCGGGAGTGAAAGGAGTAGGCCTTCACTCAGGACTACCTGTGGTAAACAACAACAGAAGGGTGAGTCTCAACTACATAATAAAGATTATAATAAGAAGTATATTACGTCATAGCATCACACTCACACAGTCACACAGTAGCATAGTCCATACAATCACCAACTAGCATGCTTATCATGAGGATGTATGCAATACAGTTATGCATGTGGTACCATTTTCCCAGACCGCAGCCTTATCATCATAATATCAACTCAGACCGCAGCCTTATCATTTCAATTTAGAACTCAGACCGCAGCCTTATTATCATAATTAACAACTCAGACCGCAGCCTTATGTATGCATGAGACTCCATGACAAAACCACGATCATAATTATTAACAACACGGTCCATGTATCCTATATCACATCTTTAATTAATCTTAGTTTTAGCCCCCATGGCCTCATCATCAACCAACTCATTATTTTCTCCTCACAATCACGTCCCTAGGACTAGGATAACACTTAGGGACCAATCTAGCACCATTAGACCCGAAACTCGAACACAAGTCATGGGCGCCCCACTTGGCACCCTGGGCGGCCACACTTGGCGCCCACACAACACCCAAACGCACAAACAAAGTAGGCTACCTTAAAAATTGAAACCGCTCTAGCCAAAAGGTTCAAAATGGGATTTGGTCACGTGAATACAGAATTTGGCTAGGGAAAATATGTTCAGAAAATGAGATGCATCCAAGGCACCCCTAAAACAAGCCAAGCGATGCCCAATAGGACCATTTCAAAACCACAAGTGCAAATCCAGAAATTCTTTAGCCAAAGTGTTTTAAATAACATTTGGTCAGGTCAATACAAAGTTTGGCTTGGTAAAATATGCTCAAAAAATGATGTGTGCACAAGGCACCCCTAAAACAAGCCACAATGATGCCCAACCGGACAATTTCAAAACCACAAGTGCAAATCCAGAAATTCTTTAGCCAAAGTGTTTTAAATAACATTTGGTCAGGTCAATACAAAGTTTGGCTCGGTAAAATATGCTCAGAAAATGATGTGTGCACAAGGCACCCCAAAAACAAGCCAAAATGATGCCCAACCGGACAATTTCAAAACCACAAGTGCAAATCCAGAAATTCTTTAGCCAAAGTGTTTTAAATAACATTTGGTCAGGTCAATACAAAGTTTGGCTCGGTAAAATATGCTCAGAAAATGATGTGTGCACAAGGCACCCCTAAAACAAGCCAAAATGATGCCCAATAGGACAACTTTCAAACCACAAGTGCAAATCTGGAAATTCTTTAGCCAAAATACTTAAAATATGATTTGGTCAGGTGAATACAAAGTTTGGCTCGGTAAAATATGCTCAGAAAATGATTTTACCCAAAAACATGATTTATGCGCCTTGCCTAAGCATAGACAGCAACCTGGCGCCACCCCAGACGCCACAGGCAGCAACATAGGCGCCCTGCCCAGAACACAGACACGCCCAGCAACAGAAAAACAGCGCCCAGGGCGCCAAGTCCCCCCCCCAGCCACTAGCGCCCAGGCGCCCCAACACAACCAAAACACCAAAAATTATTAATCATTTTTCTAAACCCAATCACCATAACATTCACAATTACATTGTGCTCATACCAACAACATTCAATCTCATATATATATATAAATATATTAGGAACACATCAAGGCACAAAATCAACACATGAAATCCAAACCTTAGCATAGGGAAATCGAATTAACCGCAACAATTATCAAATTCAACTAACCTAAACAATTCTAACAATCAACAAGTAGTGTCAAGTAGGATCCTATGGTTTACATACAACCTATTATATTCTCTATTATAGAGTGAGACTCCCCTAACCTTGATTATGCCGGAATTAGAGTTCTTTCCACCGAAGCACCGACAACCACCACAACAACGAATCCTCTCCTTCTTCTTTCCTCTATCACGAACGCGTCCTCTTTCTCTATTCCTTGGACCATTCGCGAATTGAATAAAAATAGGAAGGGTTAGGGAAAAACGAAAACCTAAGTACTTGATAGAGAGAGGAAATCGAATCATAAGGATTAGGAACCCTTACCTAGGATCAAGGTGCACAAACCCTAACTCCAAGCTTGAAGTCGCCTCCTCCCTTCTCTTCTCCTCTCTTCGACTTTCTTTCTTTTCTTCTCTCCTTCGACTCACTTGGTCACTTTTTGCACAATTGGGGCGCAACCTAGACCCCTAGCGCCTAAGGAGCGCCTAAGCCAACGGGCTTGGGCCTCTTGGGCCGTCACTTGAAATTCCGGTATTACCAATGCCATCCCCTTCAATTAAAATAAAATACTATATCATCGCATAATAAAATAAAATAGTGCAACACTTTAAATAATTTAATCAATTACTTAATTAAATTATTTTAGGGTGTTACAACTCTCCCCCACTTAGGAAATTTCGTCCTCGAAATTCATACCTGAGTCAAAAAGCTCTGGATAGGACTCCCGCATCCTACTCTCCAGCTCCCAAGTCATGCTCTCGCCAGAAGCGCCTAACCACACCACCTTTACTAAAGCAATGCTTTTCCCTCTCAGCACCTTCACTTCTCTATCATCAATCCTCACTGGCATAGTCTCCACAGTGAGGTTATCTCGCACCTCAATATCATCCATATGGATCACATGAGACGGGTCCGGAATGTACTTCCGAAGTTGCGACACGTGAAATACGTCGTGCAAGTTCGAAAGGTTAGGCGGTAAAGCCACCCTATAAGCAACCTTTCCGACCCTCTCGGTGATCTGATACGGCCCAATAAATCTAGGAGTCAACTTCTTTGCTTTAAGTGCACGCCCAACACCAGCCATAGGCGTGACCCTCAAGAAAACATGCTCTCCAGCCTGAAATTCCAAATCCTTTCTCCTTCTATCATGGTAACTCTTTTGCCGACTTTGAGACTCTTTCATTTTCTCCCTGATCATTTTTATCTTCTCTGTAGTCTCTCTCACCAATTCAGGTCCAAGAACAACACTTTCGCCAGATTCATGCCAACACAAAGGAGTTCTACACCTCCGCCCATACAGTGCCTCATAAGGAGCCACCCCTATACTCGAATGGTAGCTGTTGTTGTAAGTGAACTCAATCAACGAAAGGTGTGTATCCCACGCACCTCCCTGCTCTAAAACACACGATCTCAATAAGTCCTCCAATGACTGAATGGTTCTCTCTGTCTGCCCATCCGTCTGAGGATGGTAGGCTGAACTCAACCTCAATCTGGATCCCAATGCCTCCTGCAAGCTCCCCCAAAACTCCGAAGTAAACCTCGGATCTCTGTCAGATACAATACTCTTCGGGACACCATGCAACTTCACAATCACCTTAATATATATCTCGGCCAATCTCGCTACCGGATACGTGATGTTGATAGGAAGGAAGTGAGCAGACTTCGTCAACCTATCCACAATCACCCAAATAGAATCAAATCCCCGAACGGTTCTCGGTAACCCAGTCACAAAATCCATGGAAATGCTATCCCATTTCCATTCCGGAACATCTAAAGGTTGCATCAATCCCGCAGGCTTCTGGTGCTCAACCTTTGACTTCTGGCAAGTCAAACAGGCATACACAAACTGTGCTACATCTTTCTTCATACCAGGCCACCAGAATAATTTCTTCAAGTCATGATACATCTTTGTAGCCCCTGGATGAATACTCAGCTTGCTCCTATGACTCTCCTCAAGGATCATCTTCTTCATCTCAATATCATCGGGAACGCAGATCCTGTTTCTAAATCTCAACACACCTTGGGAATCCAACCTGAAATCCCCATCCACATTCTGATCACCCGCAACTAACAAGTCAACCAGCTTCACATCCAACTTCTGGGCGTCTCTGATACTAACCAAGAAGTCATTACCAATCCTCAGCATACCCAGCTTAACACTTCGCGGGGTCACTTCACAAACCAGACTCATATCACGAAATTGCTCAATCAACTCCAACTCTTTTACCATCATTGCTGACATATGCAAAGTCTTTCGACTTAAAGCATCAGCCACGACATTAGCTTTGCCGGGGTGATAGTTTAAGCCAAAATCATAATCTTTTAGCAGCTCTAACCAACGCCTCTGCCTCATATTCAGCTCCTTCTGATCAAACAAGTATTTCAAACTCTTGTGGTCGCTGAATACCTCGAATCTAGTGCCATACAAATAGTGCCTCCAAATTTTTAGCGCAAACACAATAGCAGCCAATTCCAAATCATGAGTAGGATAGTTCTTCTCATGAGTCCGCAACTGTCTGAACGCATAAGCGACTACCTTCCCATCCTGCATCAATACGCCCCCTAAGCCCATTCTGGAAGCATCACAATATACCACAAACGGTTGATCCGGCACGGGCAACACTAACACTGGAGATGTTGTCAACCTTTTCTTCAACTCTTGGAAACTCTCTTCACACTTAGCATCCCAAACAAAAACTCTCCCTTTACACGTCAATTGAGTCAACGGAAGGGCTAGCTTTGAGAAACCCTCAATGAACCTCCTGTAGTAACCGGCCAACCCCAAGAAACTCCTAATCTCAGTCGCAGACTTTGGGCTCTCCCATTGTAACACTGCATCAACCTTAGCTGGGTCTACAGCTATGCCATCACTAGAAACAATGTGACCCAAAAAGCTTACCTCACGCAGCCAGAACTCGCATTTGGACAACTTAGCATAAAGCTTCTTCTCTTTCAATACCTCAAGCACCAATCTTAAGTGCTCTGCATGCTCCTCTTCAGACTTGGAGTATACCAGAATATCATCTATAAAAACTACCACAAACCGATCCAAGTAACTATGGAAGATACGGTTCATGTATTCCATAAACACTCCTGGTGCATTGGTGACACCAAACGGCATCACAGAGTATTCATAGTGTCCATATCTCGTTCGAAACGCTGTCTTCTGGACGTCCTCATCTTTTACTTTAATCTGGTGATACCCTGACCTCAAATCAATTTTACTAAAAACCTTAGCACCCACCAGCTGGTCCATCAGATCATCAATTCTCGGAAGAGGGTACTTATTTTTGATAGTCACTTTGTTCAACTGTCTATAATCCACACACAGGCGCATACTCCCATCTTTCTTCTTTACTAACAAAACCGGAGCTCCCCATGGTGACACACTAGGCCTCACAAAATTCTTTTCAAGTAACTCTTCCAACTGCTTCTTCAACTCAGATAACTCAGAAGCTGACATCCGATACGGTGCCATGGACACAGGCCTAGTACCAGGCACAAGGTCAATCCCAAACTCTACTTCCCTCTCTGGTGGCACACTAGGAATCTCATCAGGGAACACTTCAGGGAACTCACACACCACCTGCAATCCTTCAACCATAGCTTGGTTTTCAGCAGACATAGACGCCATCACAGCAAATAGTTGACCACCATCCTTCATTACCTTATGCAGCTGATCCCCAGACAACAAAACAGACTCTCCCTCCTCAGGAGGAAGGAAACTCACAGACTTGCTGAAACAGTTGATGTGCACATGGTTATCCACTAACCAGTCCATACCAAGAATAACATCCAACCCTCCCAAAGGCAAACATATAAGGTCAACCAGAAAATCTCTGCCGAATACTGACAGAGGACACTTAGCACACAATAGAGAAGTAGTCACCGAACCCTTAGCCGGAGTGTCGATAACCATTTCCCTTTTCATATCAGACAATACTAGATTTAACTTTTCAGCACAAACAGCAGCAATGAAAGAATGCGTAGCACCAGTATCAACTATAGCAACTAAAGGGGAACCATAAATAAAACAAGTACCTCGACTCTCATTGGGCCCCTCTGAGCCTGCTAGCGCGAAAACTCTTCCATTGGATTTTTCTTTCTTCGGTTTGGTGCATTTAGAACTAAAGTGACCAGCTTCACCACAATTGAAACACACTGATTCCTTACGATCACAGTTAGACGCCATATGACCTTTCTTCCCACAACGGTAACACATTACCTCTGTCTTGCAATCGAAACTTTTGTGACCCGGCTTGCCACACGTGTAACACACTATATCAGCGGGAGCACCTCCCCCACTAGGCTTCTTACCCTCAGAAAATTTCTTGCCAGCACCTACCTTCCACTTATTCTTACCTCCAGACACATCATATGGTTTGCCCCTAAACTGAGTATTCCTCTTCTCTTTCCCAATCTTGTAAGCAGCAGAACTGTCCTCTTCATAAATTCTACTCTTGTCAACTAATCTAGCAAAATCTCGAATCTCATGATATCCAATTGCCTTCTTAATATCGGGTCGCAGGCCACTTTCAAATTTCACACATTTAGAGAACTCTGAATCAGCATCATTGGCGTAGTAAGGACAGAATTGTGCCAGTTCTTCAAACTTGGCTGCATACTCAGCCACAGTCTTATTTCCCTGTTTCAGTTCTAAGAATTCTACCTCTTTCTTGGCCCGAACGTCCTCAGGGTAGTACTTTCTTTTAAATTCCCTTGTGAAGACTTCCCAAGTAATCTCTTCACCAGCAGTGTTCAACCTATGCAGCATCCCTAACCACCACTTGTCAGCCTCTTCTGCCAGCATGTGCGTCCCGAACTTCACTTGCTGGGCAGCAGTACAATCCATAACACGGAATATCCGCTCTATCTCATTCAGCCATGACAAGGCTCCATCGGGATCATACCGACCCTTGAAGGTGGGTGGGTTTTCCCTCTGAAACGTTGCCAGGTTACGGGCATTCATATCAGCAGCATTGTGTTGATTCCCAACAGCTTGGGCTATGGCCTGCAGAGCAGCAGCCAAAGCAGCATCATCCCTTCTAGCCATCTCAACCTAGCACTGCAGCATAAACGACAATTTAGAACTAAAACAAAACACCTAATTGTCATACACAATATGACAGACAGACACACTTGGTCGGACAGACCGAACTTTTGCTCTGATACCACTAATGTAACACCCCATTCTACCCGGCTATTTATTATAGAGATCAGAGTTTCAAAATTTCTTTTCGAATGGAATGCTACACATAAGCTTAATTTAACAACGGTCAAATCGGTGTAAGCCTTCGTTACACACTTATAATACGCAACACCATTAAATAATTTAGGGTACACGTGACTTCACCAATAAAATCCACACATTGTAATTTAGATGACTCGCAGCGGAAAAATAACACAATCTCCAAAATATGCCGAACAACAGGCTCATCAAAAATCATCAACTCAAAGCATATAAAATTCAACGACAAATGAATAACATTAAAATCCCTAATCCAACCCCCCTAGGTGTCACGTATCAGAGCAGACCGACTCGGGAGTGAAAGGAGTAGGCCTTCACTCAGGACTACCTGTGGTAAACAACAACAGAAGGGTGAGTCTCAACTACATAATAAAGATTATAATAAGAAGTATATTACGTCATAGCATCACACTCACACAGTCACACAGTAGCATAGTCCATACAATCACCAACTAGCATGCTTATCATGAGGATGTATGCAATACAGTTATGCATGTGGTACCATTTTCCCAGACCGCAGCCTTATCATCATAATATCAACTCAGACCGCAGCCTTATCATTTCAATTTAGAACTCAGACCGCAGCCTTATTATCATAATTAACAACTCAGACCGCAGCCTTATGTATGCATGAGACTCCATGACAAAACCACGATCATAATTATTAACAACACGGTCCATGTATCCTATATCACATCTTTAATTAATCTTAGTTTTAGCCCCCATGGCCTCATCATCAACCAACTCATTATTTTCTCCTCACAATCACGTCCCTAGGACTAGGATAACACTTAGGGACCAATCTAGCACCATTAGACCCGAAACTCGAACACAAGTCATGGGCGCCCCACTTGGCACCCTGGGCGGCCACACTTGGCGCCCACACAACACCCAAACGCACAAACAAAGTAGGCTACCTTAAAAATTGAAACCGCTCTAGCCAAAAGGTTCAAAATGGGATTTGGTCACGTGAATACAGAATTTGGCTAGGGAAAATATGTTCAGAAAATGAGATGCATCCAAGGCACCCCTAAAACAAGCCAAGCGATGCCCAATAGGACCATTTCAAAACCACAAGTGCAAATCCAGAAATTCTTTAGCCAAAGTGTTTTAAATAACATTTGGTCAGGTCAATACAAAGTTTGGCTTGGTAAAATATGCTCAAAAAATGATGTGTGCACAAGGCACCCCTAAAACAAGCCACAATGATGCCCAACCGGACAATTTCAAAACCACAAGTGCAAATCCAGAAATTCTTTAGCCAAAGTGTTTTAAATAACATTTGGTCAGGTCAATACAAAGTTTGGCTCGGTAAAATATGCTCAGAAAATGATGTGTGCACAAGGCACCCCAAAAACAAGCCAAAATGATGCCCAACCGGACAATTTCAAAACCACAAGTGCAAATCCAGAAATTCTTTAGCCAAAGTGTTTTAAATAACATTTGGTCAGGTCAATACAAAGTTTGGCTCGGTAAAATATGCTCAGAAAATGATGTGTGCACAAGGCACCCCTAAAACAAGCCAAAATGATGCCCAATAGGACAACTTTCAAACCACAAGTGCAAATCTGGAAATTCTTTAGCCAAAATACTTAAAATATGATTTGGTCAGGTGAATACAAAGTTTGGCTCGGTAAAATATGCTCAGAAAATGATTTTACCCAAAAACATGATTTATGCGCCTTGCCTAAGCATAGACAGCAACCTGGCGCCACCCCACAAAATCAACACATGAAATCCAAACCTTAGCATAGGGAAATCGAATTAACCGCAACAATTATCAAATTCAACTAACCTAAACAATTCTAACAATCAACAAGTAGTGTCAAGTAGGATCCTATGGTTTACATACAACCTATTATATTCTCTATTATAGAGTGAGACTCCCCTAACCTTGATTATGCCGGAATTAGAGTTCTTTCCACCGAAGCACCGACAACCACCACAACAACGAATCCTCTCCTTCTTCTTTCCTCTATCACGAACGCGTCCTCTTTCTCTATTCCTTGGACCATTCGCGAATTGAATAAAAATAGGAAGGGTTAGGGAAAAACGAAAACCTAAGTACTTGATAGAGAGAGGAAATCGAATCATAAGGATTAGGAACCCTTACCTAGGATCAAGGTGCACAAACCCTAACTCCAAGCTTGAAGTCGCCTCCTCCCTTCTCTTCTCCTCTCTTCGACTTTCTTTCTTTTCTTCTCTCCTTCGACTCACTTGGTCACTTTTTGCACAATTGGGGCGCAACCTAGACCCCTAGCGCCTAAGGAGCGCCTAAGCCAACGGGCTTGGGCCTCTTGGGCCGTCACTTGAAATTCCGGTATTACCAATGCCATCCCCTTCAATTAAAATAAAATACTATATCATCGCATAATAAAATAAAATAGTGCAACACTTTAAATAATTTAATCAATTACTTAATTAAATTATTTTAGGGTGTTACAGATTCCGAATCCTAGCTACCCAAATAAACTTCAAACAGCAGTTATCTTAGCCATGAGGCACGAAGAGACTTCGAAATGTCGCAACCTCTGATGGGTGAGTTAAATTCAGACCGAGCTCTGATAAACTGCCCCCAGAAATAACTTTGCCACGGGGCACGAAGCGATATACCGCAACCTCTGATGGGCAAGTTAGGTTCAGACCCCTCTGACAAACTGCCTCCAAAATAAGAAAGCGGCCAGCGCCCATGAGGGCGCCTGGCAGGGCGCCAAGTGAAAGCAGCCAGCGCCCATGAGGGCGCCTGGCAGGGCACCAAGTGAACAGCCAGCGTCCATGAGGGCGCCTGGCAGGGCGCCAAGTGAAAGCAGCCAGCGCCCATGAGGGCGCCTGGCAGGGCGCCAAGTGAGAACAGCCAGCGCCCATGAGGGCGCCAAGTGAAAGCAGCCAGCGCCCATGAGGGCGCCTGGCAGGGCCCCAAGTAAACTTTGCTACGAGGCCCTGGCAGGGCCCCAAGTAAACTTTATCCCGAGGCACGAAACGACTTTAAACATGTCGCAACCTCTGATGGGCGAGTTAAAATTAGATCGATTCTGATAAACTGCCCACAGAGTAAAACTTTGCCACGAGGCACGAAGCGACTTTAAACGTGTCGCAACCTGTTATTGGCGAGTTAGATTCAGCTGAGTTCTGATAAACTGCCCCCAGAGTCCCCCCGAGGTGAGAAGCGACTTTAAACGTGTCGCAACCTCTGATGGGCAAGTTAGATTCGGCCGAGTTCTGATAAACTGCCCCCAGAGTCCCCCGAGGTGAGAAGCGACTTTAAACGTGTCGCAACCTCTGATGGGCGAGTTAGATTCAGCCGAGTCTGATAAACTGCCCCCAGAGTCCCATGAGGTGCGAAGCGACTTTAAACGTGTCGCAACCTCTGATGGGCGGGTTAAATTCAGATCGATTCTGATAAACTGCCCCCAGAGTTGACTTTGCCATGGGGCACGAAGCGATATATTGCAATCTCTGATGGACAAGTTAGGTTCAGACCCCTCTGACAAACTGCCTCAAGAAAAATAAGCCAGCGCCCATGAGGGCGCCTGGCAGGGCGCCAAGTGACAAGCCAGCTCCCAAGAGGGCGCCTGGCAGGGCGCCATGTGAAGAACAGGCCAGCACCCATGAGGGTGCTTGGCAGGGCGAGAAGTGACAAGCCAGCGCCCAAGAGGGCGCCTGGCAGGGCGCCATGTGAAGAACAGGCCAGCACCCATGAGGGCTCCTGGCAGGGCGCCAAGTGACAAGCCAGCGCCCATGAGGGCGCCAACTGAAGAACAGCCCAATGCCCATGAGGGCGCCAGGCAGGGCGCCAAGTGACAAGCCAACGCCCATGAGGGCGCCTGGTAGGGCGCCAATTGAAGAATAGGCCAGCGCCCATGAGGGCGCCTGGCAGGGCGCCATATGAAGAACAGGCCAGCGCCCATGGGGGCGCCTGGCAGGGCGCCAAGTGACAAGCCAGCGCCCAAGGGGGCGCCTCGCAGGGCGCCATTTGAAGAACAGGCCAGTACACGATTTGAGGCAAAAATAAGCAAAAATAGGGCTGAGGCTCTGCTAGGGTTTAGGCAAAAATAGTAGGTGGAGGTTGCGACTTGGAGGCGCGCGGCCAGGGCTCACGGCCAGTCGCCAGGGGAGGCCACCGAAGGCTCTCCTCTCACAGCGGGCAGGTCACGGGCATGGGAGGATGGCAGCGATCACGCTGGTATGGAGGGGGGGTGGCAAGCGCGATCTCGCTGGGATGGAGGGTGGAAAGCGCGATATGGAGGGGGGGTTGTGCTGGGCGGCGCGAGGGACGCTCCAGCAGGTGGAGGAAGGGGTTGGGAGGGCGGAGGAGGGGGAGGGGGAGAAGGAGGGAAAGGAGGCCGTTGGGAAGGGGGCTGGAGGTTTACGCGACATGGAGGGGGAGGCTTTGGGGTGGGAGGCGCGAGCGGGAGGAGTAGGGCCGTAAGAGGAGGAGGGGGCGAAGGAGGATCAGGAGGCGCTAGGGTTGGGGACGGTGTGGTGGAAAAGTATGGCGAAGGTGAGAGTGAAGGGCAGCATGGCGTAGGTGTAGGGGAAGGAGGTGATGGGGGATGGCAAGTTGTTCAGCGGAGAAGGAGAAGGGGTCCTGTCAGCTTCAACGGAAGAATCGACATCACAGGGTCCGGGGAAATTGTATCAGGTGACACTGTTTCTTTCTACTTTTCAGATTTTCCATCAACTCACGGAGCTAAGGAGATGATGAAGGCTTTTGCATTGTATGGAAGGGTGGTGGAGGTGGTTATTCCTCCAAAGAGGAACAAGTGGTGGAAGAGATTTGGTTTTGCCAGGTTCTCGGACGTGCAGGATCCAAGGTTGTTCGCGGTGAGGCTTGATAATATTATCTTCGGTTCAGAAAAGATTCACGTCAACATCCCGAGATTTAGTCGAGATACTCAGGCAGGTACAATAAGGAAGGTTGAAGATGGCCAGAAAGCGGAAACAGCACTCACGGCAAAGAAGCGTGTGGACGGCAAGGAGAACGTAGGGAGAAATAAGATGGTATGGAAGGAAATGGTGAGAGGAAAAACTACAGCGGGTAATATGAATAGAGCAAAGAAGGATTTGGACATCCCGGAGCAAAAGATTGTGTATTTTAGGAAGGAAAATCTTTGTGACGTATGGCACACGACATCGGAGGTGGAATTGAGTGTCTTCAAAAAAAGATACGTAGCTGAAGTAAGGCATGCGGGCTCAACGCATATGGCACAGGAATGGTTTAACATGCAAGGTGTTTTCTCGATCAAAGCTACCCCAATGGGCTCAAACTTGGTACTTCTAGATGAGATGGAGGAGGGGTTCATAAAAGCTCTTATCGAGGACGCTCCAGATTGGCTGGCCGAAAACTTTAGTTCGGCTAGACCGTGGAATGAGTTGGAAGTGGACAATGAAAGGGTGGTATGGGTACGCTGCCATGGTGTACCCCTTCATGCATGGAATAATGAATTTTTTCGGCAATAGCAAGGAAATTTGGAACTTTCTTGGGGGTGGACGAGGCCACCAGGAAAATGAAATCTCTAGATGTGGCGAGGATACAAATTAGAACCAAGAGTTACGACGTGTTCAATATGGTGGTTCATGCAAAAATAAATGATAGGATGTATCATGTGAAGGTCTTGGAAGAATGGTGCGGACCGATGCACTGGGGGGGCCCTTCGACCACAAAAGAGTACAACGACTCTGAGGATACTAGTGACACTGACGAGGGGAGTGAAGGAATTGAATCACCTCCTTTATTTGATATCGGTGACGATGCGAATGAAGATTCCAATGAGGCTAGGTTTGGGGACGTCGTTAGGGAGGTAGTGGCTGGAGAGGAAGAGGATAGAGAGAAGGCGGTGGAATCAATAGCGCCAAATGATTTGAATGAGGAAAAGGGGAATAACCGGATCTATAATGGGGCAGATCTCGATGATTGTGGATCCAATTGTGTTGGGGAGGGACTCCCACCGGTCCAAAGTATCAGTGCAGCAAAATCCAAACAGGACCAGGCTCTGGTGTCTGAGTCGTCACACGCTGGAGGCGCAGGGATTGGGAGTAAAGGCAGAAATTCCTCCACAGGTTGCAGTGACCTCAATAGTAATGTTATCATTGGAGTTGTGAATCAGGAGGCCAGGAAGCTGTTAGATCCTGCAGGCAGCTCAAAAGGTACGTCCCATGACTCTCAAACTTTTTTTGTTAAACGTAACCCTCCAAACCCAGGTATATCAATCTCAACCAGTTGGGTGGGAAGCCCTACTATTCTCGGAGATGTGTCTGTGGGGGATTCAAAAATTCGGTTCTGCAATCAGAGATTCCTGGCAGAGCATGAAATGTCACTGGCAAATAAGATGTGGAGTTTTGCCAAGGAAAACCTTGGTGTTCTTGGGAAAAACAAGGATGAGGAGTATTCGGGTAGACTAAAATCCTTGGAAATTCGAGACCAGATTGCCAAAGGAAGGAAGGGGAAGAAAAATATGTCTCGATGAAAATTGCAACAATTAACATACGTGGGTGGGGGGGGGGCCTGCGAAGAGAAGGCGCCTCAAGAAAGTTTTGGTGGAGGAAAAAATTGACATGTGTATGATTCAAGAAACAAAGAGCAGTGGATTGACGAAGAGAGCCATCGGAAGTATCTGGGGAGATGACAACTTCGATTGGGTAAGTAAAAATGCTGTGGGACTTTCAGGTGGGTTGTTATGCATATGGAAGGCAGACCTACTTGAGGTAATGTTCTCTTTCTCGGGTGACAATTTTATTGGTTTGTGTGCAAAGGTAGCGTACTTCGTCTGTTACTTTGTAAATGTATACTCAGCTTGTAACATGGCTGGTAAAAGGAGGTTATGGACCAATCTACGATGCCTGAAAGATCAGTTCGAAAGTGGGGAATGGTGCATAGGGGGTGATTTTAATGCTGTGACTTCTAGACATGAGAGAACTGGGTGCTCAACTCCCTTTAATCAAGTCGAGCCAGGCGAGTTCTCAGCTTTTATGGGGGATATGGATCTTATTGACATCTCGGCGTTAGGTAAGAAATTTACCTGCTTTGGTTCAGATGGAAGAGCTAGTAGGCTGGATAGAATACTATTGTCGGAGGGACTTATATCTCGGTGGAATGCTAGCGCTCAGTGGGTTGGTAACAGAGAGATTTCGGATCATTTCCCAGTGTGGTTAATAACGTCGGTGGTTAATTGGGGACCAAAACCGTTCAGATTCAACAACTGCTGGGTGGACCACGAAGATTTCAAACAGTTCGTTCAGAATAGCTGGGCGTCCTTCCAAGTGGAAGGAGGGGGATCGTATACCCTTAAAGAGAAGTTGAGATTATTGAAGGAAAAG
This sequence comes from Astragalus membranaceus, assembly GCA_039519185.1. Taxonomy (NCBI): domain Eukaryota; kingdom Viridiplantae; phylum Streptophyta; class Magnoliopsida; order Fabales; family Fabaceae; genus Astragalus; species Astragalus membranaceus. The sequence continues at coordinate 127,350,751 of CM076848.1, read as the reverse complement.
TTGAGAGTATGGAACCGGGAGGTGTTCGGGTTTAAAGATATGAAAATCGAAAACATAGTGAAAGAACTAAATGAGGTAGATCGGATAACGACGGATGGGGGTGGCGTGGATGATGAACTAAGGAGAAGGTTAACTAATGAGTTTTGGAATGAGCTTCATGCTAAAGAGAGTCTTCTCGCGCAAAAGTCAAGAGTTAAATGGTTGTCGCAAGGAAATTCCAATAGTCGCTACTTTTACGCATGCGTGAGAAGCAATAGGAGAAGGACGCAGATCCTAAAGGTCTCAGTGGATGGAGAATGGGTGGAGGACGTGGGGGGTGTGAAGAGGGCGGTGAAGGAGGATTTCGAGAGCAAGTTCAAGGATGAGGAGTTTGATAGACCGACCATTAACGGTGTTCATTTTAATCAGCTATCGGTGGAAGATAACAGGATGCTCATTGAGCCGTTTTCTTTGGAAGAGGTTCGGGAGGTGGTATGGGAGTGTGATGGCAACAAGAGCCCGGGGCCGGACGGGTTTAATTTCACGTTTATCAAAAATTGCTGGGATATGTTATCATCCGAGGTTATGCAGTTCTTTGAGGACTTCCACAATCAAGCAATCCGCAAGGCTTGGGACACTATAGGCCAATCTCACTTATTGGATGTTTGTACAAGATGTGGCAAAAGTCCTAGCAGGGAGAATCAAGAAGGTTTTGAAGGGGGTTATTTCAGGGTGTCAGAGTGCCTTTCTCGCAGGGAGGAATATCCTAGATGGCGTGTTGGTTGTGAATGAGATAATGGATTTCGCAAAAAGGAAGAAACAAAAGTGTCTGGTATTGAAAGCAGATTTTGAAAAGGCTTATGATTCAGTCAGTTGGTCCTATCTGGATTACATGCTGGGTAGGTTGGGGTTCGGCGAGAAATGGAGGCGTTGGATGCGTACGTGCTTCTCATCAAACTCTATTTCAGTTCTTGTCAATGGTAGTCCAACGGAAGAGTTTGTGGCTATGAAAGGTTTGAAGCAAGGAGATCCTTTGGAGCCGTTTTTGTTCCTAGTGGCGGCTGAAGGATTAATGGGTCTGGTTCGGAGGGGGGTGGAGTCAAATAATTTACAAGGGTTCAAGTTGAGTGACTCCCTCACAGTGGATGTGCTACAATTTGCGGACGACACGATCTTCTTTTGTGATGGTAGCGACAGGAGTGTCTGGTGTTTGAAGGCCATTCTAAGGAGCTTTGAACTAATATCAGGGCTGAAGGTGAATTTCTCAAAGAGTAACGTAATTGGTATCAATATAGAGGAGGGGACATTGGATGGGATCTCGCAGTTTCTTGCTTGTAGGAGGAGTTCTTCTTATTTTAAATTTATGGGGGTCCTAGTGGGCTCGAACCCTAGACTAAAAAGCACTTGGCAACCGGTGATTGATTCAATTAAAGCAAGACTTAATTGTTGGAGAAGTAAACAGTTATCTATAGGGGGGCGCGTCACTCTCATAAACTCGGTACTCGCTTCTCTACCCCTTTATCTTTTTTCCTTTTACAAAGCACCGAAGAAAATAATAGAAGAAATCACTAAGCTCCAGCGAAGATTCTTGTGGGGGGGGGGGGTGACGAGGAGAGTAGGAAGTTGGCTTGGGTGAGTTGGGAAAAAATTTACAAGCCGAAAGACAAGGGCGGACTTGGAATAAAAAACTTGGAGGTCTTTAATCTTGCTCTATTAACAAAATGGAGATGACGCATTCTAACGGAGGAAGGCAACCCCTTATGGAAAGACGTGCTAGTGGCTTGATATGGATTGCAAGGTACATGGCCGAGTGGCGTGGAATATAGAGGTGGATGGGGGAAGACGTCAATTTGGTGGCGAGATTTGTGCCAATTGGGCGTTGGAGCGAGGTTACAAGACGGGTGGTTTGATAAGATTGTAAAATTAAAACTGGGCAATTGAAATTTGGTAAAATTCTGGAAGGACAAGTGGATAGGTAGCGATAGCCTAGAGGCGCTCTTTCCCACAATTTATAGTAGCCACTTTAACAAGGATGTGACAGTTGACAAGATGGGGTGTCGGGTTGGAGGCGTATGGCGCTGGGATGTTCATTGGTTAGAAGAATTACCGACGAATGAAGATCAAAATGTGGAACTTTTTCAGGCGCTGCTCAGGGATGTCCAAGTAGTTGATTCGGGTCCGGATCGGTGGATTTGTTTGCTTGATCTCATTAGGGGGTTTTCGGTTAAATTGTGTTATGCAAAGTTGTGTGAATTGTTGGGGGAATCTGAATCTACAACAGCCGTAGGTGGCGGAATAATCGCTACAGCAGTACCTAGCAGCGTTCCACCTGGCTTGCCTGCGCTGGACAACAGCGCACCTGCTGCTCCAGTTGCAGCTGCATCGGCCAGGAGTGCCCCCGTTGTTTCTATAGTGGCGGCTGCAAGTAGTGGACGGGAGTGGAAGCAGCTTTGGAAAAATGATGTACCATCGAAAGTGCTAATATTTGGTTGGAGGTTTTTGCTTAACAGGATAGCGACTAGAGAGGCTTTACACCACCGTGGCATTCTACATTCCAATTTGGACAAATGCTGTGTCTTTTGCTTCGAGGAGGACGATTCTACGTAAGATCTGTTTCTTAATTATCGGGTGAGTAAAGTGGTTTGGCACAAAATTTTTACGTGGCTGGGGGTGTCCATAATTGATTCTGATGCCGTGGCTTCTCATTTCTTGGAGTTCGGGAAATTTTCAAAGGGTAGGAAGCAAAAAGGCGTAAGGCACCTTATCGGGTTGGTGGTAGTATGGAACATCTGGATCATGCGAAACAAGATAATTTTCAAGGGAGAGGTGGCTTCGATTCCAACATTGATATCGGGCATTATGGATAGCGCTTGGAGCTGGTTCAAAGCAAGGAAGGGGAGGATTTGCACGGTGACCTGGGCGGACTGGTACAATTGCTTAATGGGCTGTTTATCTTCGTTGTAATTCCAGAAAGTCCAATGTATTTCGTATGTTATAATTTTTCCAATTTTTAGGCGGGGGATGTAACACCCCTATTCTACCCGGCTATTTATCATAGAGATCAGAGTTTCAAAATTTCTTTTCGAATGGAATGCTACGCATGATCCTAATCTAACAACGATCAACTCATTATAAACCTTCAATACACCTTTATAATACGCAACACCATAACATAATTTAGGGTACTCATAACTTCACCAATAAAATTCCACACATTATAATTTAGATGACTCGCAGCGGAAAAATAATATAATCTCAAAAAGCGCCGAACATCAGCCTCATCAAAAACAAAATCATTAAATTAATGCATATAGAAATTCAACAACACTGATTAACACTAGAATCCTATGCCCACCCCCTAGGTGTCACGTATCAGAGCAGACCGACTCGGGAGTGAAAGGAGTAAGCCTTCACTCGGGACTACCTGTGGTAAACAACAACAGAAGGGTGAGTCTCGAACCATATAATAAGACTATAATAAGGAGTATATCTCATCATAGTATCACACTCATACAATCACACAGTAGCAATAGTTCATACAATCAGCAACTCGCATGCTTATCATGAGGATGTATGCAATACAGTTATGCATGTGGTACCATGTTCCCAGACCGCAGCCTTATCATCATAATATCAACTCAGACCGCAGCCTTATCATTTTGATTTAGACTCAGACCGCAGCCTTATCATTATAATTTATAACTCAGACCGCAGCCTTATGTATGCATGAGACTCCATGGCAACAACCACAATTATAATCCTCAACAACACGGTCCATATGTCCTATATCTCATCTTTAATTAATCTGGTTGTAGCCCTCATGGCCTCATCATCAATCAACTTATCTATTTTCTCATCACAATCACGTCTCTAGGACTAGGCTAGCACTTAGGGACCAATCTATCACCATTAGGACCGAAACCAAACACAAGGCACGGGCGCACCACTTGGCGTCCCAGGCGGCCACACTTGGCGCCCAACACAACACCCAACGCACAAACATAGCAAACCACTTGAAAAACTAAAACCGCTCTAGCCAAAATGTTCAAAATAGGATTTGGTCACGTGAATGCAGAATTTGGCTAAGGAAAATACGTTCAGAACTCACAGCTCATCCCTAGGCACCACAACATAGTCAAAACGACACCCTTCTAGGACAATTTCAAAACGGTGCATGAACAGCTGAAAATTCTTTAGCCAAAATGTTTTAAATATCATTTGGTCAGGTGAATACAAAATTTGGCTCGGTAAAATATGCTCAGAAAATGAGTTGCACACAAGGCACCCCTTAAATAAGCCAAAACAATGTCCAATAGGACCATTTCAAAACCACAAGTGCAAATCTGGAAATTCTTTAGCCAAAGTGCTTAAAATATGATTTGGTCAGATGAATACAAAATTTGGCTCGGTAAAAACTGTTCAGAAATTGAAGTGCACACAAGGCACCCCTTAGACAAGCCAAAACAATGCCCAATAGGACCATTTCAAAACCACAAGTGAAAATCTGGAAATTCTTTAGCCAAAGTGTTTTAAATATCATTTGGTCAGGTGAATACAAAATTTGGCTCGGTAAAAACTGTTCAGAAATTGAAGTGCACACAAGGCACCCCTTAGACAAGCCAAAACAATGCCCAATAGGACCATTTCAAAACCACAAGTGCAAATCTGGAAATTCTTTAGCCAAAGTGCTTAAAATATGATTTGGTCACATGAATACAAAATTTGGCTCGGTAAAAACTGTTCAGAAATTGAAGTGCACACAAGGCACCCCTTAGACAAGCCAAAACAATGCCCAATAGGACCATTTCAAAACCACAAGTGCAAATCTGGAAATTCTTTAGCCAAAGTGTTTTAAATATCATTTGGTCAGGTGAATACAAAATTTGGCTCGGTAAAAACTGTTTAGAAATTGAGCTTCTCATAAACCACCCCTAGGCGCACACTCCATGGGACACAGGCGCCCAGGCGCCATTCTGGGCAGCACAGGCGCCCAGACAGCAACATACTCAAGCCCAGGCAGCAAAACAACACACGCAACGCAACACCAACCCACTGCTACAGTACACAGAGCGCCATTTTCCCTAGGCACTTGGCGCCCCATGCAACCCAACATCTACCAAACATCAATTTCCAAAACAATTCACAACAACAAATCACAAAATACATTGTACTCATACCAACAACATTCATTCTCACCTTTATGCATTAAGAACACAACAAGGCATAAAATCAACACATGTAATCTAACCTTAGCATAGGAAATCGAATTAATCACACTAATTATCAATTTCAACTAACCTAACCAATCTAACAATTAACAACATAATATCAAGTGGAATCCTATGGTTCACATACAACCTATTATACTCTCTATTATAGAGTGAGACTCCCCTAACCTTGATTATGACGAACTAGAGCTCTTTCCACCGAAGCACCGACAACTACCGCAACAAGAATTCTTCTCCTTCTTCTTCCCTTATTCACGAACACGCCCTCTCTCTCTTTCTCTTGGACCATTCGCGAATTGAACAAAAATAGGGAGGGTTAGGGAAAAACGAAAACCTAAGCACTTGATAGAGAAAGGAAATCGAATCATAAAAGACTAGGAACCCTTACCTAGGATCAAGATGCACAAACCCTAACTCCTAGCTTGAAGTCGCCTCCTTCCTTCTCTTCTCCTCTCCTTCGACTTTCTTTCTCTTCTCCTCTCCTTCGATTTTCTTTCCCTCTTTTGGCACTAAGGAGGCGCAACCTAGACCCCTAGCGCCTAAGGAGCGCCTAAGCTAATGGGCTTGGGCTTCTTGGGCCGTTACTTGTAATTCCGGAATTATAGATACCACTCCCTTTTCTTTTTAATTAAACATCATCCTATTGTTTTATTATAACTGTTCTATGAAATACCTAAGTAATTTAATTCAATAACTACTTAGTTATTTTGGGGCGTTACAACTCTCCCCCACTTAGAACATTTTCGTCCTCGAAAATTTAGTCAAACTCACGAAACACTACCAAATCTCTTCCTCATCTCTAACCGTCCTCTCCCATAATCTATCGTATACTTGGCAGCAGACTAAACACCCTTCCACTCACAAACTACAACCATCTAGACGACTAGCACTATCCACCTTGCTGATCATTATTTCCTTGATTACCGGCGGTAAGTGATTGGGCGGCCGTCCCTCCTACTTGTTCAGCCAGGTAACTCCAGAAATAATAACCAGGCTCATCACCTCCCAAAACTCACCGACTTACTACGACAATTAACCCTAGACATGGTTATGCTCTAACCAGTTTATACTCGAGATTATATCTAACCCCTTCGACGGCAGCGAGTAAGATTCACAACAGGGCCTCTGTCGAAAATCGACAAGGGACACTGAGGACACAACACACAAAGCAAGACTCGGACCCAACGATATCGTATCAGCCTCTCACAGGGCTAGATACAACTCAAACTGAAAGGTATTATATCAGCCTCTCACAGGCTAGATATAATTTCAGACTCTAGAATTCCATATGACAACACGCACAACTACATATCACAACCACAATCATAGTGCAGTCAAAACATCAAATAAGCACCATTCTCACTTGTCACAGGTTAATTAGCTCATCCCAATGATATCAAAGCATAGTCATACACCACATATTATAAAGAGGATAGCAACAAGGACACACATGGTTTACCTGCACTTTTGGTTATTCGAATCCAAATAATTCTTTATACTCTTAAGTTCGTCAACAGTAATCATTTCTTATTCAAATAGTAAAGCATCAAAATATCAACATAAGGTTTATTACTAACTCTAGTCCTCTTGCATTCTCTTTTAATGTAGCATACAATATTTTCGAACATAAAATGTTACACTACTTGTTGGCTCTTTTACTCACTCCTCAATGCAACGACATTATTTTATATTCATAATTCAAGTCTGAGACACGACAAGCACACCAAAACAATTCAATTTAAACGATCTCTACAAAAATAATAATATTTAATCACACATGAAGATCATACCAGCATATCCCATAGGGTACTCAATTAACACCATAAATTTGGGAGTCCAATAAAAGCAAACGTGTAAGAACAATATCTTCAATAATACCAACATGCATTCATTTCTTAACATGCATTCCCTATTTAACTCATTAGACCACACAACACAATTGGCACAACTGCGAAATAATCTAATAGGAATTCGTTTATTAAAATAAGTTTGATACCAATATTGTATCCAATCATAAAATTTGTTTGTTACGGGTTCACAAACAACCTCATACTCACTTCATTTTCAACTTACAAAACCACGTAACACAATTAAAGAGGTGCCAACCAAAATCAGACAATAGAATCAGTTGTAGACAATTAGAGTTCGCAAATAGTTTTTTTTTAAGCATGCATTTATTCTAGTCACCTCTACAGTCATACTTTATAAATTTCAATGAAACATAATTCCACCAATTTAAACACCAAACATTTACATTCTTTTAAATATGTAAAAAAAAAAGAAGTAACTAGACTCGATTAGGTTACAAAGAGGCAAAGGGAAACGGAGCCCAAACACTTAACACCTAATGATTCCAACACTTAACACCAAGTAGTTATACTCTAGAAGGAAATCAAAGTGTGCAACATCAAGAGTGTGGAACAATCCTTTACTATCGTCTAATTGGAATCTAGAAAGATACACTTCACAACCCCAATAGAATTAGAAATACCATAAAATAAGAGCCAGCGGAAAATACTTTCATAAAACCCAATTTTTCAAATATATTGAACTCGCCGTTAATCCAAAACAGTCAATAATGGTATTTATAGGTTTTTAGTTCCATAGAGTAACAAGCTAAGTAGCGCTTCATTTTCATAAAACCGCACTACACTTATTTCATAAAACAACAACTCATTCTATAAAAATAAACCGTAATATAGCAACTCGTTTAGTTGGCAATTAGCAATACTTTAAATTGACAAAACAGCAACTAATACATTTTTCGAAAATTGAACACCTTCCAAACCAGCAGGAAATCAAAACCAAGTCCCGTGACATCAGTCACTAATCACCAAAACAATAATGACAATCTTTTAGAGTAAGTGATAATCATCTACATAGTTCAGCATGGAAAATAATTCAACTCATGGAACAGCAGCCAAGGCATTAAAACAGCTAGAAAGGCCAACCCATGGAGACAACAATTCACAGCTAAGGCACATATACGAAAAGGCACCAAAATACCTGGGATAACAACGACATAACTATAACCCATTTTAAAATCATTTCACGTAGCTTGTAAAAATAGGAGGAAACAACAGTTGTGGTGTTCAAACCAAAAATTTTATCATTTGCGGCAGTCAAGGATGCTAACATCGAAACATAATCGGCACGACCAATTCACAAGGCACTTAGCGTGAAGCATCATTGTGCAGTCAAAAGCATGCTATAGTAAAACTTTATACACTTTCAATGTCCATTTATTAAAATAATTTTCCAATGCCAAAATCAGTATCCAACCATAAAGCTATTTAACAGTCATTCAAAAGCAGTTTCAGAAATCCCCTTACTTTTTAAATTCACATGACGCAATTCAAGAAGTAACGACCAAAAGATTTGTCATAAAACTCAAGCATGCAAGATTACACCTTGAGGAAATCAGGCAGGTTAAAATAGTAGTTCAATGAGGTAGTTCTCAGCTAAAATCGTTATATCAAGTTGCAACTCCCAAAGTAATTGAGGACCAAAATTGTAGCACTGGAATGAAAACGTTTTCACTTGTAGGGATTAAAACACCACGGCAGTTATTGGCAATAACTTGATTTGGACAAAACAACATAGGAGAGTAACATGCAACAAGGTAAACTGCCAATAGCATAAAGGCACAGCAGACGCACGTAACGAGGCCAGACAAACAGCATAGGATGCAATTACCATTTTAAAACGCATCAAGTTTGTTTACACTCAAGTGGCAACCAAACTCAGGATGGGGAGCACGTAATATTATACTTTACAAGTACATGAGCATGCGAATAAATGTCAAATTAACATCTAACAACAAACAGCAATTACTTTGATTATGATGCAGGATACGCTGAGCTCAATACCAACCAAAACTCATGTGAGTACTTAAACAACAGAGCATATCATGTAGAAACACGCAGTAAGGAGGTCAACAATAAGGACTACAACAAACAAACACAATCCACACACCGAAAGCACAATAAGGCACACAGCACTAGTAGGGGCATCTCCCCCACTAGTTCACTTACCAATGGAAACTCTTGGAGTACCTGCAACATAAACCATGGTCAGCTCTGAAAGACAACAGTTGGTCACTATCTGACACAACGACTCGACGACTTGGCCGGACGGACCAACCATTGCTCTGATACCACTAATGTAACACCCCTATTCTACCCTGGCTATTTATCATAGAGATCAGAGTTTCAAAATTTCTTTTCGAATGGAATGCTACGCATGATCCTAATCTAACAACGATCAACTCATTATAAACCTTCAATACACCTTTATAATACGCAACACCATAACATAATTTAGGGTACTCATAACTTCACCAATAAAATTCCACACATTATAATTTAGATGACTCGCAGCGGAAAAATAATATAATCTCAAAAAGCGCCGAACATCAGCCTCATCAAAAACAAAATCATTAAATTAATGCATATAGAAATTCAACAACACTGATTAACACTAGAATCCTATGCCCACCCCCTAGGTGTCACGTATCAGAGCAGACCGACTCGGGAGTGAAAGGAGTAAGCCTTCACTCAGGACTACCTGTGGTAAACAACAACAGAAGGGTGAGTCTCGAACCATATAATAAGACTATAATAAGGAGTATATCTCATCATAGTATCACACTCATACAATCACACAGTAGCAATAGTTCATACAATCAGCAACTCGCATGCTTATCATGAGGATGTATGCAATACAGTTATGCATGTGGTACCATGTTCCCAGACCGCAGCCTTATCATCATAATATCAACTCAGACCGCAGCCTTATCATTTTGATTTAGACTCAGACCGCAGCCTTATCATTATAATTTATAACTCAGACCGCAGCCTTATGTATGCATGAGACTCCATGGCAACAACCACAATTATAATCCTCAACAACACGGTCCATATGTCCTATATCTCATCTTTAATTAATCTGGTTGTAGCCCTCATGGCCTCATCATCAATCAACTTATCTATTTTCTCATCACAATCACGTCTCTAGGACTAGGCTAGCACTTAGGGACCAATCTATCACCATTAGGACCGAAACCAAACACAAGGCACGGGCGCACCACTTGGCGTCCCAGGCGGCCACACTTGGCGCCCAACACAACACCCAACGCACAAACATAGCAAACCACTTGAAAAACTAAAACCGCTCTAGCCAAAATGTTCAAAATAGGATTTGGTCACGTGAATGCAGAATTTGGCTAAGGAAAATACGTTCAGAACTCACAGCTCATCCCTAGGCACCACAACATAGTCAAAACGACACCCTTCTAGGACAATTTCAAAACGGTGCATGAACAGCTGAAAATTCTTTAGCCAAAATGTTTTAAATATCATTTGGTCAGGTGAATACAAAATTTGGCTCGGTAAAATATGCTCAGAAAATGAGTTGCACACAAGGCACCCCTTAAATAAGCCAAAACAATGTCCAATAGGACCATTTCAAAACCACAAGTGCAAATCTGGAAATTCTTTAGCCAAAGTGCTTAAAATATGATTTGGTCAGATGAATACAAAATTTGGCTCGGTAAAAACTGTTCAGAAATTGAAGTGCACACAAGGCACCCCTTAGACAAGCCAAAACAATGCCCAATAGGACCATTTCAAAACCACAAGTGAAAATCTGGAAATTCTTTAGCCAAAGTGTTTTAAATATCATTTGGTCAGGTGAATACAAAATTTGGCTCGGTAAAAACTGTTCAGAAATTGAAGTGCACACAAGGCACCCCTTAGACAAGCCAAAACAATGCCCAATAGGACCATTTCAAAACCACAAGTGCAAATCTGGAAATTCTTTAGCCAAAGTGCTTAAAATATGATTTGGTCACATGAATACAAAATTTGGCTCGGTAAAAACTGTTCAGAAATTGAAGTGCACACAAGGCACCCCTTAGACAAGCCAAAACAATGCCCAATAGGACCATTTCAAAACCACAAGTGCAAATCTGGAAATTCTTTAGCCAAAGTGTTTTAAATATCATTTGGTCAGGTGAATACAAAATTTGGCTCGGTAAAAACTGTTTAGAAATTGAGCTTCTCATAAACCACCCCTAGGCGCACACTCCATGGGACACAGGCGCCCAGGCGCCATTCTGGGCAGCACAGGCGCCCAGACAGCAACATACTCAAGCCCAGGCAGCAAAACAACACACGCAACGCAACACCAACCCACTGCTACAGTACACAGAGCGCCATTTTCCCTAGGCACTTGGCGCCCCATGCAACCCAACATCTACCAAACATCAATTTCCAAAACAATTCACAACAACAAATCACAAAATACATTGTACTCATACCAACAACATTCATTCTCACCTTTATGCATTAAGAACACAACAAGGCATAAAATCAACACATGTAATCTAACCTTAGCATAGGAAATCGAATTAATCACACTAATTATCAATTTCAACTAACCTAACCAATCTAACAATTAACAACATAATATCAAGTGGAATCCTATGGTTCACATACAACCTATTATACTCTCTATTATAGAGTGAGACTCCCCTAACCTTGATTATGACGAACTAGAGCTCTTTCCACCGAAGCACCGACAACTACCGCAACAAGAATTCTTCTCCTTCTTCTTCCCTTATTCACGAACACGCCCTCTCTCTCTTTCTCTTGGACCATTCGCGAATTGAACAAAAATAGGGAGGGTTAGGGAAAAACGAAAACCTAAGCACTTGATAGAGAAAGGAAATCGAATCATAAAAGACTAGGAACCCTTACCTAGGATCAAGATGCACAAACCCTAACTCCTAGCTTGAAGTCGCCTCCTTCCTTCTCTTCTCCTCTCCTTCGACTTTCTTTCTCTTCTCCTCTCCTTCGATTTTCTTTCCCTCTTTTGGCACTAAGGAGGCGCAACCTAGACCCCTAGCGCCTAAGGAGCGCCTAAGCTAATGGGCTTGGGCTTCTTGGGCCGTTACTTGTAATTCCGGAATTATTGATACCACTCCCTTTTCTTTTTAATTAAACATCATCCTATTGTTTTATTATAACTGTTCTATGAAATACCTAAGTAATTTAATTCAATAACTACTTAGTTATTTTGGGGCGTTACAGGGGAGAACCAATGGGTTAGGTCCTTTTAGTCCCATTATTGTACATTAGGTGCGAGGTACTCTTTTTCCCAAGGGGGTTTTGGCTCAGGGGGTTGTGAGAAGGCCCTCCCCCCTTTCACTATAATGGCTGGGCACGCCTTGTGCTCCGTTTTTCAATGAAGTTTTTGCTTATCTAAAAAAAAAAGAAGAACCGGCCAGCGCCCATGAGGGCGCCTGGTAGGGCGCCAAGTGACAAGCCAGCGCCCAAGAGGGCGCCTGGCAGAGCGCCATGTGAAGAACAGGCCAGCGCCCATGAGGGCACCTGGCAAGGCGCCAAGTGACAAGCCAGCGCCCAAGAGGGCGCCTGCCAGGGCGCCATATGAAGAACAGGCCAGCGCCCATGAGGGCGCCTGCCAGGGCGCCAAGTGACAAGCCAGTGCCCAAGAGGGTTCCTGGCTGAGCGCCATGTGAAGAACAAGCCAGCGCCCACGAGGGCGCCTGGCAGGGCGCCACGTGACAAGCCAGCGCCCATGAGGGCGCCTGGCAGGGCGCCAAGTGACAAGCCAGCGCCCATGAGGGCGCCTGGCAGGGTGCCAAGTGACAAGCCAGCACCCAAGAGGGCGCTTGGCAGGGCGCCCAGGGGAAGAACAGGCCAGCGCCCATGAGGGCGCCTGGCAGGGCGCCATATGAGACCTTACATTCAGATGCACAAGGCAATGAGTGGCGCGCAGGCCACCCAACGCATGCCAATCACAATTTTAAAGAAGAAGCATGGATGTCCCGAAATGAAACATAGAAATCAGGGGGCAATGACACCGAAGTCAACCCTATTGGGTCAGTACACCACAAGCCTCGCGGCTAGAACCTCTTGATCAAGTTAAAAGATCAGGGAGATGTCAAACAGATAATGGTAAAGACGGAAGAAGCAATTCCCCTCGGCACCAAGCAAGCCCTGAAATCTCATCAAGAATAAAAATAGCCTAAGAGACAGGATGAGCAACAAAAAAGCAGAGTGCCAAGCACACATCCACACAAACCAGCGTCCTTGAGGGCGCCTGGCAAGAAAGGAACCAGCGCCCATGAGGGCGCATGGCAAGGAGGGAACCAGAGCCCATGAGGTCGCCCGACAAGCAAAGAGGGCACCAACGTCAAAGACAACGAGACAATGCGCCCGTGGCGCCCATGGGGGCGCGAAATCCTGCTCCAAGAGGCGCCAGCCAAGACAACATGACAACGCGCCCATGGCTCCCATGAGGGCGCCAGATCCTACTCCAAGAGGCGCCAGCCAAGACAACGAGACAAGGCACCCATGGCGCCCATGAGGGCGCCAGATCCTGCTCCAAGAGGCAACAGCCAGATTAACACGACAAGGCAACCATGGCGCCCATGGGGGCGCCAGATCCTGCTCCAAGAGACAGCAGCCAGATTAACACGACAAGGCGCCAGATCCTGCTCCAGCCAGATCAACGAGACAAGGCACCCATGGAGCCCATGAGGGCACCAAAACCTTGTCTCGCAAAATCTGCTCCATGAGGAGACACCCAACGTACAAGGCACCCATGAGGGCACAAAACCCTGTCTCACAAAATCTGCTCCACGAGGAGACACCCGAGGTACAAGGCACCCATGAGGGCACCAAACCTTGTCTCCAAAATCTGCTCCACAAGGAAACACCCGGAGCACAAGGCACCCATGAGGGCACCAAACATTGTCTCGCAAACCCCGCTCCACGAGGAGGCATCTATCGCACGCACGGAACAACACCCAAGGCACCCAGGAGGGTGCCAACTCTAAAAAACAAACAAGCCCCGGGAAAGCGCCCACGAGGGCGTCCGCGTCACGATGTCTTAGCACCTTGGCACAAGGCGCCCAGGGGGGCACCAACATCAGAATACGCCACCCTAGCCTGGTGCCTAGCACAAGGATTACACCAAAGGAGGTGTGAGTCGCGGGCGCAACGAAGTGATCTCGTAAGACCCGACAAGACAGACAAAGAACGCTTGGAAAATTTTCTCTTTTTAACTCTAGAGAGTGAAAATGACAAAACACGGTTGTTACAAAGGCAGTCTCCCCCGCAACCTCACAAATCCGGGAAATCGACGAAAATCGGTCAAGCCAAGACCATCCTTCGGAATAATCTCGGCTTGGGGGGCAACTATTCTGGACTGGACCAAGAGTTCCATTAGCAAAACCAGGGGGTGCGTTTAGTAGGTGATATGGATCAGCCAAACCAAATCAGCCCATATCCACAACACACGAGCCCAACATGCTTGGACGGTCTAGATCGACTCTACCAATTCGACGATCCACAAGCAGGCACGATTTTCTATAAATACGGGCAAACTAAGCCCTGAAAAAGGTACCCCCCCGGGCGCTCACTGACCTCCTACCAGGACAGCAAGAGACCTACCAATAGCAGTCCCCTAAAATACTGATAGGTACAGAACATCCCCCGGGCGCTCACTGACCTTCTACCAGGACAGCAAGAGACCTACCAACAGCAGTCCCCTAAAATACTGCTAGGTACAGAACAATCATATTCTGCATCCAAGCGGAATGTGGATCAATTGGTGGAGTGTTCCTCGATCCTCCTGCCATAATTCTGCAAATGATACACCAAGTATTAAGTTGATCAGTCTCAATATCTCTTAGCATCATAAGAAGCAAAATAGCAGAATTACTCGAGGGACAAAACCACCCTAACTATCTAAGCCCGACTAGGTCGAACTGCTCTGATACCATAATGTAACACCCCGATAATTTCTAACATGTAGAATTACCGAAATGCACTAAATGGCATACCTCAGAGTAACTTCCTGTTAATGAATATTGAACAAAACTAAAAATTTCGATAATAAATATCAAATGGTTCTCTGAACCACATTAACTTCCTGAAAATGCTTAAGTTTCACAACTTAAGACTTATACAATCCTAGTGTTCAATACTCAAAACATAAAGTAGCGGAAATGATTTTACAACTTATACAGTGAAAGTCATTCAATCGGTGACATAACTAGAAGAAAATACAAAGGACTAAACAGGAAATCCAATCTCCCATGACTCCAGGAGCGCACCGGCTAACCGTGCTTCTTCGCCTTTGCCTTCCCCTACTTCTCTGTAAAAACCACAATATATAAAGGGTGAGATAAACATTATCTCAGTGAGTCCTATCGAGACCCCTTACTAACTCTAACGGTTCATTATCATTAACTTTGAACTCGTGGCCCTAATAAGCGACCATGTGGACATATATTTTATTTCTTTCTTGATGTAGCCCTAATAAGCGACTACATATCATATCTTAACCTTTCCTTTCCTTTAGCTTAGCACAACACCTCGATCCGACCTTATCATGGTTATTTTAATTGGCTTTTGGTGAACCCGATCCACTAACCGCTAATTGTAACACCCCCCCTTACTCATTATTTTTTTTTAATCAAAAATCAGAGTTCAAAATCGCTTTCCTTTTTAAAAGGTACATCCTCTAGGGAGTGCTACTTTCACCAGAACCTCAACATAAATTAGTAAACGATACTTTTCACAAAGTAAATATAATTGCGTGACACATAGCACGACTTAATTGGGGCGAACCCTCGAAACATCGTTTTCTCAAAGAGTCTTACATCACCAATATAATTAAACCTAACTAAATAATAATAAGACAACTATAACAACTCGTCCCCCCCAGTGCTACGCATCAGAGCATGACTCTACAGGACCACTAGAAGGTAGGAGAACCTTCGCTCGCTATCACCTGCACGTTGCCGACATGAGAAGCAACATAAAAGCAGTAGGGTGAGTCTCTTTACATAAATAATAACAAATATGATAAGCATTATACTAGGGAAAGGCAAACCAAAAGCACCAATTCACAGTCATATTAGCACACCATTATTTTACATCACCGAGAAACAACATAGGCCGAAGCCTCTGCTCACCAAAATAGTAAACACACCATAACACCTCATCCACACCACAATGAATACACGCACCAAATAATTAATATATTCACCAATTAAACCTTGAGGGCACACCTTCATAAAAATCGCCCATCTGGCATAATCATCATAATTAAGATATACCGTCATTAACTCACAACCGTCATTTAACATGGCCGAAGCCAACACCGTCCTTTAATATTTAATCCACCATTATTAAACACGTCATCATTAGATTCATTATCATCATTAGTCCACCGTTACTAGACACATCATCACTTTAATTACCTCAACAATGTTTACACCAACACACGGGCTAACCAATTTGGCGCCCACACCCGAGACTCCCAAGCAACACAACACGCATCATAGCGGCACAATATCTACCCACCAATTTCAACACCAACTAGTCACATAGTGACACAACACCTAAACCTCACATATTATCTCAATACTTCAACAACAACCCCGAAACGGTCCTTTTTAGACATAACAAAACACCGCACCGTCGAGACAGCTACCTATCAAAATTCTAACGAAAATCCGGCATAGTTCACTCTGAAATACGGACATCCCCAAATAGTACTTTTTACCTGTTTAACCAGTCCAGACCCAATTTATGTTTATAAACGATTACTTCGCACACAATCACGCAACACACACCAAGCGCGCCCCAAAGCGGGCATAAGGCCACATCATGCCACGGCTCACCCACACTCACCATCACGCACTCATACATACGGCACACAACAGCACCATTCACAATCATACGACACTACCACGCCACACAGCCACTTAATGGCACAACATCTCAAACAACAAATTTAAATACAACTTCACCTAAGCATTTTATTATGCACCTTTCAACTACATATTTCCATACTCAAATTAATTGAGACAATTATTAAACACCTTGCACACTTCACAACAATTTCACATCACTTTAACAACATATTTTATACCACAAATCAACACTAAACAACATGGATTCATTCAAATAAATTCAATCACAACACTAATCAAGGAAATAACACCAAAATCAACTCATCAAGCTCTCCTAACACCTAACCCACACATAACACAAATCATATAAGCTATTATGAACGTAGATGAGAGCCCCCTAACCTTAAATTTGCTCAAACCGAAATTTCACCGAACCACGAACACACTCCGGACCCGCTCCAAAAGCTCTAAACCGAATCCATCGACCGAAACTCCTCCAAATCACTTCCAAAGCGAAACCCAAGCCTCAAATTCGAATATAAGCTTCCAAGGAAGTCAAAACCTCTATTTTTGCTCACTTGAGCTCCAAAGGGTCAACAATGGTAACACGAAAACGAGTAGAAATTAGGTGATGAAAATTATACTAATAGAAAGAGGAGGAAAAATGGAGAAGATTGGTACCAAAAACCCCTTACCCGGTGTAGTATTGAGTGAGATCTCCCCACATCTTTTCCTTCCCTTCACGCCGTTCTCTCCCTCTCTCGCTTCGGTTCCGTGCTTCTTTCTTTCTGTGCCGTGCGTTTTCCTTCTTTCCATTAATTCACTTAATATCCCTTTCTTTTCTTTTCTTTCTTTCACTCACACGGCCCATTCTTTCTTTCTCTCACTAATGGGCCTTGACCCTATTTACACCCTCCTCGATCACTTCTACCACTCCCTTATTCAATTACTAAACACTACTCCATAACACCATAAAATACTACTCACTTAATTTATTAAACATCCTCCTATTCCCAATAAAACTCCAAACTAATTATTTCTAATATTTTTCCATAACTAAATTCCTTCAAATTAATTAAATAATTATCCAATTATTTTTGGGGCGTTACACTAATCAGTGGGCAAACCTAAATGGGCCTAGGTTTTGGGGCTCATGACTTCCCCTCCCCTAGTATGCTAATCTTGAGGGTCGTCACCCTCGATATACTTATTTATTCGTATACCATCTACCTTTCTTTTTGGGAAAGTAACCTGTCTTGTATTGATTTACAATCTTTTATCATGTCTTGACTTGCGTGAATTAACATGTGTAGACTCGCGCTTCACTAATGTACGGTTTTTCCAATAATCTTAGCTTTCAAAACAGGGAATTATAAATTTTGAATTACACAAGTGATTAGGCCTTTCAATAAGCTTTAAAACGCACCTAAGAACGCTTCAATCGGACTCCGGGATCAAAAGTTATGGCAAAAACAAAATCAAGCAGGTTTGCTGAAAATTACACTGCGTCGCGACGCGAACAGGGTCCGTCGCGACGCGAAGAGTTACAGATGGTTTTGCGCCAAAAATTTTGAAGGGGGTCGCGACGCGACATTCACGGGTCGCGACGCGACGGTGGCCAGAATTGCAGAAAATAGATTTTTAAAAAATTCGATTTAGTGTCGTTTCGCTTTTAATTTGGTGCCGAGACATTTTATAACCTTCGTAACCAAAAAACAGATATGACAACCAACAATTCCAGTCCAGAGCAATCAACAAAACATCAATCAATTCAAACAATAACTCAATCAATTCAATCGGTTGTAAAATAACGGTTTTTCGATAAAACGGTTTTTACACTACATTTTCATAAAACGAACTCCAATAGTTCTCGGTTAAGAAAAATTATCATGACTCAGTTTCAAAACATCCCTAGCGAGTTATAGAACTCACTGATTGCGATGAAAATCTCAAAACACCGAGACTCCGAGAACTCAACCGCTCCAAAAACCACGAACTCTCCTCAAACTCGCTCCAACAACGAACTCAACTACTCCAAATCTCTTGGAGAGCAGCTGATTCCGAATCCTAGCTACCCAAATGAACTTCAAACAGCAACTGTTGCTTGAAGATGAGCCTTGGTACTGAATATTGGGCTCTAACAAGGAATGCAAGGGTTATATCTCCATTTCTATGCTTGGAGCTTGAAGGTGAAGTTATGGCAAAAATCTGGGTTGGGGAAAGGATAGGTAACGAAAATGGTATCAACGGATAGAGGAGGAAAAATGAGGAAGAGTGATGGTTCCAGATTACACATGCACTAGAGCCTTGGGTTTCTCCCTCCCTCTCCTTCTCTCCCTCGCGCCCCTTCTTTCTTTCTTCTCTCTGGTTTTTCTGAAAATTCTGAAGTTGGAGAAATGAGGGCTGCCTTAGGTGTTTTGGTTCAGCTGAAGCCTCATTTAATGAGGTGAAAGGACCAAAATACCCCTCCTCTCTAATATTCTCTTAAATTACTCTTAACACCACACTAATCCCATAACTCACTAACTTAACATAATATTTCAGTTGTGCACAACTATAATTTATTCATTTCAAACATCACATAATTAAATAATTTATGCTAATTAATCAACTCATAATAAACCTCTTGTGCTAAATATTCGATTTAGCCAATAAATTATCATAACCTCTTCGCTAATTTAAATAAATTAAATTAGCTAATTAGGGGATGTTACAGGTTTTCTGTTGGTTTGGTTCGGTTTTGAACACCCCTACCTAAAAGTGAAGAATTTGAAATTCCTTTATTGCTAAAAATGTTCTTTAAAAAAATATTGTTTTTTGCAAAATTATTTTCTTCCAAGAAATTAATTTTTCAAAAATTCCAAATTGCTCTCTCTCTCTCTCTCCCTCCCTCCCTCCCCAAAACCCTCCCTCCCCAAAACCCTCCCTCCTCTAATACCTCATCCAAACGCACTCTTAGGCCGTCATGCGATGCAGTATTGTGAAACTTTAAAACAGATGTCACGCCAAATTTCCAATTACTAATTCATGAAATAGTTCTCTAAACCAGGAAATAGGAACGTACACAAACACAACAACAATCTCTGAAATTCTTCTCTTTCAAAAGGCTAATCTATATTTAGCTAAACAAAAAAGAAGCATGTAAAGGATAGGAAAAAGACTAAAAGAAACATTACCCTGTTGAAAAAGGCGTGACCTCCCATGACCAAATATATATATATATATATATATACTGCTGGAGTGGAGCAGAATCCCTACTTTTCTCCATATTGATCTGAAAAATCCCAACTTCAGAGCCACCTACCGTTCTTTTTGTAAAAAGGTAAGGATAAATAAGAACAAAAGCCCACTTTTTCCATGGAATATAAGAATTAGACATTTGCCTAAAACCTACAATAAATATAGTGATGTATAAAGTTGACTAAATGCCAATATTAGATTTAGCTAGCTGCTACCTATATCTAAGCCCAACTGAGTTTGCCAATATATGATATAGATATTTCAACACAAAGCAATGACCATCATTTTCTTCATCAGACACTCCCAACCCAAGGGCGAAATGCCTAAGTGGCATCTAACAACCCAACACTTCCACTAACCATTCCCTTTGTCCGAAAGATCCCGACAATTTTCCATTTTTCAAGGGAAGAGCTGAACTAATTGCTTAGTATTTGCTTGTCTTGTCACATACATATGAACTCATGATGGTAAGAGACTCAACCTCATTTCACGAAATTCAGCTTCAATGTCATATGCAGAATTTTGAGTTGCCTCATCGAATGATAGTTCTACATGAAGGAAAGAGTCAAGTAAGCTAATATATACATGAAATAATTCCAAGAAACTCCACTACAGAAGTAATGATCATATCTTTCTCCCATATTTGATTAGTATATGAAATGGGCAATAAGATTGATATAACCTAGGAAAATGAGATATTGATTTAATCAGTGCAGCATGTCCCATTAGTGCTATTCTGGACTGGACTAAGAGGCCTATTCAGCAACTACACAATGGATAGGCCCAATCATTCTGATCCATGTCCACCATAAATTAGCCCACTTGTGGCTCTCACGCTTGGATGACTCAGATTCATTCGATCGATGCAACGACTCAAATCCTGCATGAATCTCTATAAATACTGGCTCACATTGCCATAATCAGGTACATTCTCATTCCTAGATCATACTACTCTCTTATTCCCTAAACCATGTTTACGCTGATACATACATACATACATACATACATACATACAAACATACATACATACATACATACATACATACATACATACATACATACATACATACATACATACATACATACATACATACATACATACATACATACATACATACATACATACATACATACATACATACATACATACATACATACATACATACATACATACATACATACATACATACATACATACATACATACATACATACATACATACATACAAACATGAGAAGAATGGAAACAAAAAACAACAATCAAAGATAAAAACTATAACAAAACGATTTGGTGCCAAACATTTTCAAGCTGAGAGCATAAACACAATTCATACAGAACAGAAAAAATTGATGCCACCTTGAAAAACAATCCCATCAAATTCAGCATCTTTTAACCAAACTTGGAAAGTTAGGGTACGTTTGAATTGAGGATTTTGGATGGAAGAGCTTATTTTTATTTTAAAAATTAAGGAAATTAAACAAATTCTAGTAAAAATGAATGAAGAGTGAATGGAATGTTTTATAATCATATCATGTTATTCTTTCAATTTTTTTTAAAAAATCTCAAATATACATAGATATACATCAAATATACTCAAACACCCTCCATCCAAACGCACCCAAGCAAACACATGAGGCAAGTTACCTCATAATTTCGGTTTGTTGCATTCAAAACACTTTGGTTGATCATCTCTTTTCTCATACCTGTCTTCTTTGTTGTACCCAGATTTCTTTGAAAAGTCACCGTTTCCAAGCATGTTAAATCTCATGAAATTTTTGAAATTTTTGGCTAACATAGCCATGTCTTCATCATCGGATTCTTCATCAGACTCAACCTCTTTCCATGCTACCTTAGGAGTTTTAGCAGCAAGAGCAAGAGACTTCACTTCTTTTTCTTGAACCTTCTTAGCGGCCAACACCACCTCAAATGCAAGAAGTGACCTAATCAAGTCTTCTTGAGGTAAAGTACCAATATCTTTGGCTTCAGTGGTAGCACAAGTCTTAGGAAAGAATTCACTAGTCAATGATGCAAGAATCTTCCCATTCAAATCATTAGTTGAATACTTCTTTTTAAGTGCTCTCAAGTTGTTTACTATCAGATTCAATCTTTGGTGCATAGCAGCAACAGATTAACCTTAACCTTCATTTTGAAGGCTTCATACTCGGAAGTGAGAATTCTAATTTTTGTATCTTTCACCTGACTTGTACCGACATGTGTTGCTTCCAAACAGTCCCAAATTTCTTTTGCTGTCTGACAACCTTTTACCCTTCCATACTCTTCTTCACATAGAGATAAGTGAAGAATGTTCATTGCTTTGGCATTTTGAAATATTTTATCTAACTCAGACTTTCTCAGCTCACTCAGGTCAATGGAATAGATATCTTCAGTAGGTACTTCCTCTGCTTTACCAGTAACTTGAGATTTAGTAGTATCTCCGTCAGCAGCACCACCAGGTTTTGTAATTTTGATTTTCATAGGAATAAGTGGTCCATCAACAATGATCCTCCATAAAGTAAAATCTATAGCCTGCACATGACATTTCATTCGACTACTCCAATAGTCATAGTTAGTCCTGTAACACCCCAATTTTTTATATCCTATTATCTTCTGATGATTCTACGTGTATATGTGTCATAGTAATTATTGTGATATTTTAGTGTACCAGCAATTTGTAAATTAATATATGATATATTAGTAGTTCCATTTTAATTTCTTCTAACTATTTCTTATGTTCATTATTTGTGTTATAAATAATTATTTCAATAAATTTGAATAATTTAGAAAATCTGCTTTCATTGTAAAATTAGCTTTAGTCTTTAATAAAATGCTTTGAAAATAACTTAAGAGTTTTGAACCCTTTTCTTTGCAAAACCCTTGTCCTACTTCATGGGCCGAAGTGCATTGAGCTAAGTTTTGTGGCTTTTATGGAAAAGGCCCACTCCTTGGAATTTAACCTTATTCTCTCCTTACCTCTGTTCCTCCAAGAATTTCAGGCGCATTCCCAAAGTCCTATGCACATATCTAATAACTCCTTATCTATTATTCTCTCAAACCTATTTTCCATGAATGCATTGTCATTGTCAGAAGATTTGAATTCTACTTATTTTATTTCCACCTCATGTTTCACCCTTTCTTTATATTGAACTTCCATGGACAAATGCACGTCACTCCACATCTTGTTTCTTTACCAAAAGCCTCGTGTGTTGATTCGATGGTATATATTTCATGGTTAGGCGATATTCAAACTTTCCAATGCCTGTAAATATTTTGTATGACTCACGAGTTGAGTTTCCATGGGAATCTCTAAAATAAAAAGTTTGATCCGCGGCCCTTAGGACTTTAATCATTCATGTTGATACTTGAAGGCATGACTCATGCGTGGGAAGTGTAGTTTACAACTCGTCAAGATGCTGTCTTCCTGGATATAGGTCACGACAGTCGTCGTTCCGAATAGCAAATATCATTTTTTGGGTTCATGTCGAGGAAAACTACTCGTTCGCACGTTACGGAGAATTTGACGTCACTCTATTGTGCTGGTGAGACTTTCCCCGGTCACTCTTTTTGTGTCCCTTTTACTCTTTTCTTACACATAATATTCTATTAAATATTTAACATTAGTTTTTATACTCCGAATAATTTTACAGCCATATTTATTTGCCTCTATGAACCCGCTGCGGAACAATTCAAATAGGGTCTCGTTCGGTGTTTAGACTATCATGCCAAAAATTCCAATTATGTATAGTACAAGATCATCAAATAAGATTCTGATGTTTTAATATTTGAATAAGAAACGAATACTATTGGTGGAGTAAGAGTATAAGAATTATAAGGATTTGAGAGAGAACCAAAGGAAGGGGGCTGCGAAACTCATACAACCTAGGAGGGTGGCGGCGTGACTTCATCTAGGGAAAGGGGGTGGCTGCGCAAGTTTCTATCACCAGGTAAGGGTGGGTCTCATCTTCTCTATAATAGGGTTTTATGATGGGGATTATGTAGGGGCTAGGCTCTATGTATGCCTTTTTATGTATTCTTAGTGATTATTGATGAACCCTAGGCATATGAAGACTTGTTGTTGAAAAATCATGTTGTGCGTGCCAAGTGTTTGAGTAATTGTTGATGATATTGTGATTTATGATGATTGGGGATGATTATGATAATTTGATGTTCGTGTTGTTGAATTGAGCCTTGATTATGGAATTTGGTGTTTAATATGTTGATGTGATCATGTATGTGATTTTTGATGAATTTGGGTGTTGCTGGATTTGGGGCCCTGCGCATGGGCGCATGTCTCAGTGTGTGGTGTTGTTCTGTTTTTGGCGCCCTGTGCCTGGGCGCCGTAGCCAAAGATGTTGCGTTTTGTGTCTGGGCGTGTTGCTGTTTTAGGCGCCCTGCTGCTGGGCGCCAAGTGCAACTGTGTTGCGTTTTGTGTCTGGGTGTGTGTCTGTGTTTGGTGCCCTGGTGCTGGGCGCCGTGTCTAAGTTGCGCCAGTTTTGATGTTGCGCGCTGTGTTCTGGCACAGAGGGGCGCCAAGGGCGCCAGTTCCTGTTGCCTGCGCCAGTTTTTCCGTGTTGCCTGCTAGGCGCCCTGTGCTTGGGCGCCACTTTCAGGATGTTGCCCGTTTTTCATTAAAACTGTTTTCGTGATAACTTTTGACTCGGGTGTCCGTTTTAAACGTTTCAAAAAGTGTTGTGAAGCCCATTTCGTTGTCTATCTGTGTGTCCTATTTTTAAAAGCGAAAACTTATTATTTTCTGATGGTTCTTGGCGCCCAAGTGGCTGCCCCGATGGTCGTTGTTGTTGCGTTGTAAAACTGTTTTCGGTGTCTAAAACCTTTTTGGTGTCAATGATGATGTTCTAAATAACGTTTCTGCCCTTAGTGGCCAACTTTAATGATAATGATGTGTAATTGACAATGATGCCCTTAGTGGCTAGTTTCTAGATGATAGTGCCCTTAGTGGCCAATGTTTGATTGACGATGATGCCCTCGGTGGCTAGTACCTTGATAAGTTGATGATTTTGACGGTAATGCCCTAGTGGCTATGCTTGTGATTGACGATGGATGTTATATTGATGATGATGATTCTAAATGATGATGATGCCATAACGGCTAATAGCGACGATGAATAATAAGCGACGATGAATATAAGCGACGATGAATATAAGCGACGATGAATACAGCGACGTTGTTATGTGTAAATATAAATTGACAGGTGCTGAGCCTTTTATTTGGCAAACTGGTAAGTGACGGGTCACATAGTTGACCGTGATTGTGTGTGTTTGTGCGTGGTGCATGTCATAGTGTCTCATGCATCCCATGTGCATAAACCCAGTGACGTTTGAGGCCCAAAGGGCTAAGTGACGATGAGGCCCAAAAGGCTAAGCGACGTTTGTGAAAGGTACCTCATGCATATGCCCCGCGAGTGGGTTGCACTTCATATACTTACATGACATTGTGATGAGCTTTTGTAGTGATTGAATTGATGTTTGTGATGTGGTTTATATAGCTGGCATTGCGATGATTTGTTGTGGTGACTAATCTTGATGACTGACTTGATGTGTCGTGATGTGGTTGATATAGTGTCATAACTCTAGCATAGTGCTCATCATAAGCTTTATTATATTGTTAGATGAACTCACCCCTTCTGTTTGAATGTTACCCCTATGCGGTAACGTGCAGGTGATCTCGAGTGAAGGCTTAGGTATCTTCACTAGCTGAGTCGGGTCGTCTGCTCTGATTTCGTAACACTAGGGGGGAATGACCTTGTTTAAGTTACTTATGATTGTTGTTGTTGTTGGATTTTAGTATTGTAAGCCTTGCTTGGTTGCAATGCCTATTATGATTAAACTTGTTGGATTTTCCGCTGTGAGGTTGTATTTTAATTTACAAATGACGTTTTGTAAGTATTCTAAGACTGTTTTCGAAAAGCGAGTAATTTGGCGCGTGA
The DNA here is from genome assembly GCA_039519185.1 of Astragalus membranaceus. Taxonomy (NCBI): domain Eukaryota; kingdom Viridiplantae; phylum Streptophyta; class Magnoliopsida; order Fabales; family Fabaceae; genus Astragalus; species Astragalus membranaceus. Next base: position 127,324,629 of record CM076848.1, on the reverse strand, counting down.
TGTTTAACGAAGTAAGTGTGACATCCCTTGTGGTGTATTTAAAATTTGAAAACTCTGATTTTACGCAAGTAAATTAATGGGTAGAAAAAGGGGTGTTACAAGTCCCATCAAACAGGGGTGGCCTATTGAAGGACATCCCCTCTTTCATAAAAAAACCCATGATTAGGAAAAATAAATAAAATGAAATTGCGAGATGTTAAGCTCTATATGCAATTTCTAGCTCTTGATACCAATTGTTGGACTATATGATAACCTTAGAGGGGGGTGAATAAGGTTATATGCTAAAAATGATTTCTTTTTAATTTTCAAAATATTAACAATGCACGTTTAAATCGAATGCGGAAAATAGGATTTAAACTATATGCACTACCTGAGCAAGCTATACCTATGACAGATCCAGTTACTATGATATATTACGCTAACCACACTATAATAAATTTTAACGATTAACAGATATATGCAGCGCAATTATATCAAAAATAACTATAGACAAATATAAACAGTAAAGTAAAGTAAAAGAGTAGGGAAAGAGATACACCGTGAATTTTACGAGGTTCGGGATAAACGCCCTACGTCCTCGGCCTCCGTCTTTGCAACCTTTGGACTTGATAACAACCACTATATGAGAAGAACTTCTTCAACGTTTTACAAGCAAGCAACTTCCCTATAGCTAATCTCAATTTACCCAAATTGAGAACCCGAGCTCCCCGCTAAGGATTTCTCAACCACTTCAATCTCCCCGATTGAACGACCCAAGAACACTTCCCATGATTTCGCAACCACTTTCTCCCCGATTGAACGACCCAAGAACACTTCCCAGGATTTCTCAATAACCAAACAGTAGATGATTACAATAGAGAAACTATGATCCAATCACTCAAGCAGTATAACAATATAGTAGCTGAGAGAGATGAGTGATTTGGATCTAGAAGAACTTGAAAAAATGATATGACAATGAAAGTTCTTTTTCTCTTTTTCAGGTCTATGAGAATGCGTAGTGTTGGTGTTTGAGATTGTGAAGCCAAGGTCCCTATTTATAGGGATCGTAAAAAAATGACCGTTGAGAGAATTACACAAATGATGAAATCGATTATGTGCCTGAATAGACTAGGAATGATAATCTATTATATGCCTGATTAGATCTAGGATGATAATGGATTATGTGCCTGTATAAACTAAGGTGATAAACAATTCTGTGCTCTGAAAAAGGAAGTAGATAATCGATTCTGTGCTTTGAATAAGGAAGTAGATAATCGATTGTTTTCTTTCCAAAACATATTCCTTTTAAAAATCATAGGCTAACAATCGATTATACCTTTGAGAAGGAGCCTTCCAAAATCGATTATGTGCTTCAAAAAATAGGCTAGAAATCGATTATGTGCTTAGTGAAAATAATAGGAATCGATTTCTTTCTTTTTGAAACATCTTGGAAATTGATTCTGTGCTTTAGGAAAGATGTTGTGAATCGATTTCTATCTTTCATAGGGAGTTGGAAATCGATTTTAAACATTAGAGAAAATAGTGTGAATCGATTTCTTACTTTCACAAAATGGTTTTTATGTTACGTGCCTCCCCTAACGCAACAGTTATATTTTTTTAAAACATCATCTCTCAACTACTAAAAGTTATAGACCATAAGTGATATCTTACACTGTGTGTAACACCCGTTTCTACCCGGCGAATTACTAATAAAATCAGAGTTTCGACAATTAAACGGATGCTAAATTTTTCGACTTAAAACCATAAACAGTCATAATAATGTTATTTCTGAAAAAGAAATCGGATACATAACACCCTAACTCGGATGAACCAACAAACAACTTTTTCAATCTTTGAAAACGAGTCAAATCTTGTTTACTATGCAGAGGAAATTCAAAAGGTTCATAACAGCAATAAACTCAAGGTTCAATGAACATAACGACATAAGCAATAGAAGACAAGCATTCATCCCCCCGAGTGCTACGTATCAGAGCGACGACACCGACTCGAACTAATGAAGGTAAAGCCTTCATTCGCGGTTACCTGCACGTTACCAACATCGGGGTAACATTCAAACAGAAGGGGTGAGATATCGAACCATATAATGAATCGTATGAAAGACAATATGCATTCGAGTTAGGACATCAAAATCGTCACTTCACAGCAGTCAATAATTTCAATAAATGGAATATGCAACATAAATGCAGAATGTGACTCCACTCAGGGCCACCGCCCTATAATGCATGTGGTACTATTACGACTAAATCATGCCAATAAATAGAGGCATCAACGACTGTTGGATACTCGCCCCAGAACGACTGTTGGAGACTCGCTCCAGGACCACCTGTCCTATAATGCAAATGCTGTGCATGCGACGCAATGGTGAAAGCACAGACAATCAATAGCAATGACTATATCTCAATACCACAACGACCTAAATCTCAACATTGGCCATAGGCCTACGACGTAATATCCATGCCAATAAATAGAGGCAATCCGACTAGGTGTAACATCATCACCACACAACATTTGAGCCAATAATTTAGCCACCGAACACGTCAACAGTTTAATAACTCAACGACTCGACAAATCAGCAATTTACTAATTAATTAATTTATTAATTAGACAATTCAACATTTTGCCACTTAATCAACAGTTGACCAATTTTAGGCCTAACGCGCCAAAGGCGCTCATCAACCAACAAGACGGCAACATGGAACAAGATTGCAACAGCAGGGGCAGTCACAACACTAGGCGCTAAGGGTGCCAGCAACACAACAGGGGACATAGGCGCTAAGGGCGCCAATCAGGCAACAACAACACTGGCGCTAAGGGCGCCAGCATAACAACAGCAAACACGGGCGCTAAGGGCGCCAACACGCAACTGGGCGCTATGGGCGCCAACACCCAGCAGCCAAACAGCAACAACAGTGAACAGGGCGCATAGGGCGCCATCACCAGCAGGCAACAAAACAGCAACACTTGGCGCATAGGGCTCCAGTTCCTGCAACAACAACGAAAACACAACACTGGGCGCATAGGGCGCCAGTTTTCAGCAACAACAGCAAAAACACAACACTGGGCGCATAGGGCGCCAGTTTTCAGGGGCGCATAGGGCGCCAGTTTCAGCAACACGCGCCTAAGGATAGGCACAAGGCGCATGGGGCGCTAGAATCAGCAACACAATACGGAACATCAACCACCAGGCGCATAGGGTGCCACATTCAGCAACACAACACGGAACATCAACCACTAGGCGCATAGGGCGCCATATTCAGCAACACAACACAGAACATAAACCACTGGGCGCATAGGGCGCCACATTCAGCAACACAACACAGAACATAAACCACTGGGCGCATAGGGCGCCACATTCAGCAACACATACAGGGACAGGGCGCCATGGGCGCCAATTTCAGCAAGGGCGCCTAGGCTCCATCAATTACACCAATTCGATTTCTTTAATTACAAACCTGGCAAATGATTTTTGGGCATAGAGACATCAATCATACAACAATTGTTCATCAAGCAACATAAACATAGGATCATACATGGTGACAACCTATCAAACCCTAATCCCCACATATAGCCATTCATAGAACCCATTATAGAGCAAGAACCCCACCCTTACCTTAGCCATGGAGGATTCGAAATTCCTTGCCCTATCGTCTCCCTTGCGCCGTTCCCTTCTCTCTTCTCTCTCCTTGCTTCGCCGCGCCTCTTCTTTCTATCTCTCTCTCAATTTTTCTTATTTTTCTTCTAATGATCAAAACCCTACTAACCCCTCATGTTATGCGCCTCTCCTCATAAGCCCATGGGCCATTCCTTACACCCTTAATTCTTACTAGTTTTCACTTCAACATAGGCCCATATAAATAATGTATTTTATTACTCTATTATTTGTCTACAACTTGCTTCCTAAAAATTAATTTAAATAATAAAATAAATTTTGGGGCGTTACAACTCTCCCCCACTTAGAATATTTTTGTCCTCGAAAATTTACCTGATTCGAACAACTCGGGATAGGATTCCCGCATCTTGCCTTCCAGCTCCCACGTCATGCTTTCTCCGGCAGCTCCTAGCCAGACTACTTTCACCAAGGCGATCTCCTTGCCTCTTAGGGTCTTCACCTCATGATCTTCAATTCGTACCGGCATTGTCTCCACAGTGAGATTGTCCCGTACTTACACATCATTCATATGAATTACATGAGACGGATCTGAAACATACTTTCGAAGTTGCGACACATGAAACACATCATGCAAATTCGAAAGGTTAGGCGGTAAGGCCACCCTATAAGCAACATTTCCAACTCTTTCCGAAATCTGATACGGACCAATAAAACGAGGTGTGAGCTTTTTAGACTTCAAAGCGCGTCCAACCCCGGTCACTGGGGTTACTCTCAAAAACACATGCTCACCGGCTTGAAATTCTAAATCCTTCCTTCGCTTACCATGATAACTCTTCTGCCTACTCTGCGAAGCTTTCATCTTCTCCCGAATCAATTTCACCTTCTCAGTAGTCTCTCGAACAATTTCAGGTCCAAGTACAACACTTTCTCCAGATTCATACCAACATACAGGAGTCCTACATCTCCGACCATACAAGGCTTCAAAAGGTGCCATCCCAATACTAGAATGGTAACTGTTATTATAGGTGAACTCTATCAATGACAGATAGGCATCCCACGAACCTCCTTGCTCAAGAACACACGCCCTCAACAAATCCTCCAACGACTGAATAGTCCTCTCTGTCTGACCATCCGTCTGAGGGTGATACGCCGAACTCAATCTCAACTTAGAACCCAACTCCTCTTGCAAACTCCTCCAAAAATCAGAAGTAAACCTCGGATCCCTATCCGAAACGATACACAGGGGAACACCGTGCAGCTTTACAGTCTCTCTGATATAAATCTCTGCCAACTTCGATACTGGATATGTGATGCTAATAGGAATAAAATGAGCCGACTTCGTTAGCCTATCAACAATCACCCAAATCGCATCATGTCCTCTAGTCGTATTAGGCAACCCCGTCACGAAATCCATTGAAATACTATCCCATTTCCATTCTGAAACCTCTAACGGTTGCATCAACCCTGCAGGCTTCTGATGTTCAACCTTCGACTTCTGGCAAGTCAAACAGGCATACACGAACTGCGCTACATCACGCTTCATTCCTGGCCACCAAAACAATTTCTTCAGGTCCTGATACATTTTAGTAGCCCCTGGATGGATACTCAACTTGCTCCTATGACTCTCTTCAAGAATCGCTTTCTTCATCTCTGCATCATCAGGAATGCAAATTCTACTACGGAACCTCAACACACCTTGCGCATCCAACTTGAAATCATTATTCTCAGACTGATCGACTCCAACCATCGAATCCACCAGTTTAACATCCAACTTCTGAGCTTCTCTGATACTGTCTAGAAAATCATTATTAACCTTTAGCATTCCCAACTTAACACTCTGCGGTGTCACTTCGCAAACCAAACTCATATCTCTGAACTGCTCAATTAATTCAAACTCCTTAACCATCATCGCTGACATATGCAAGGTCTTTCAACTTAAAGCATCAGCCATGACATTAGCCTTTCCTAGATGATAATTCAAACCGAAATCATAGTCTTTTAACAACTCCAACCACCGACGCTGTCTCATATTCAATTCCTTCTGATCAAATAAATACTTCAAACTCTTATGGTCACTAAATACTTCAAATCTAGAACCATACAGATAGTGCCTCCAAATCTTCAGCACAAAAACCACAGCAGCAAGTTCTAAGTCATGCGTAGGATAGTTCTTCTCATGAGTCCTCAACTGCATTTACGCATAAGCAACTACCTTACCATTCTGCATAAGCACACCTCACAAACCCATCTTGGAAGCATTACAATACACCACAAAAGACTCTCCCGGATTGGGTAACGTCGAGATAGGAGACGTCGTCAATCTCTTCTTCAATTCGGCGAAACCCTCTTCACAACGAGCGTCCCATATAAATGCCTTACCTTTGCAAGTCAGCTGAGTTAACGGAAGTGCTAACTTAGAAAAACCCTCAATGAACCTTCTGTAATAACCAGCTAACCCCAAAAAGCTTCTAATCTTGGTAGCCGACTTCGGGCTCTCCCATTGCAACACAGCATCTACTTTCGATGGATCTACCGCAATGCCACTACCTGAAACGACGTGACCAAGGAAACTCACTTCTTTCAACCAGAATTCGCATTTCGACAGTTTTGCATATAACTTTTTCTCTTTCAAGACCTCCAACACCAATCTCAAATGCTCTGCATGCTCTTCCTCTGACTTAGAATAAATCAGGATATCGTCGATGAATACTACCACAAACCGATCCAAGTAAGTATGAAAAATACGGTTCATGTATTCCATAAATACTCCCGGTGCGTTAGTAACACCGAAAGGCATCACCGAATACTCATAATGCCCATAACGAGTTCTGAAAGTCGTCTTCTGAATATCCTCATTCTTCACTTTAATCTGATGGTAACCCGACCGCAAGTCAATCTTACTAAACACTTAGGCACCCACCAGTTGATTCATCGAATCATCTATCCTTGGAAGTGGATACTTATTCTTAATCGTCACCTTATTCAACTGTCTGTAATCAACACAAAGCCTCATACTTCCATCTTTCTTCTTTACCAATAACACAGGAGCTCCCCACGGCGACACACTTGGTCTCACAAACTTCTTTTCGAGCAGATCCTCAAGCTGCTTCTTCAATACGGACAATTCAGATGCTGACATCCTGTACGGTGCCAGAGAAATAGGTCTGGTACCAGGTACAAGATCAATAGCGAATTCAACTTCCCTCTCTGGCGGCACACTTGGAATCTCATCAGGGAAAACTTCAGGAAATTCAAACACCACTGGCAACTCCTCAATTATGGCTTGATTCTCAACGGATAACGATGCCACCAGCGAGAATAACTGGACTTCCTGCTGCATCAACTTCCGCAACTGACCAGCAGACAACAAAGCGGCTTCCTCCTCTTTAGGGGTAGAAAACTCACAGACTTATTACGACAATTAATATGAACATGGTTACGCTCCAACCAATTCATACCTAAGATCACATCCAATCCGCTTAACGGCAAACAAATCAAATCAACAGCAAAGTCTCTATCGAAAATCGACAAAGGACACTTAGAACACACAAGAGAAGTAGTCACCGACCCCTTAGCTGGAGTGTCGACCACCATCTCTCTATTCATAGCAGACAACACAAGACCCAATCTTTCAACACAATCAGCAGCAATAAAACAATGGGTAGCACCATTATCAACAATAGATTTTAGAGGAATACTATTAATGAAACATGTACCTCTAATAAGCCCGTCGTCCTCAGTAGCCTCTGATCCTGCCAAAGCGAACACCCTTCCATTAGCTCTTTCCTTCTTCGGTTTCTGACACTGGCTACTAATGTGCCCTTCTTCGCCACAGTTGAAGCAAATCATCCCCTTATGCTCGCACGCAGACGCTTCATGTCCCATCTTACCACAACGGAAACACTTCTTCACCTCCATCTTGCACGCGTTACTCTTATGACCAGCCTTGCCACATCTGAAACACACAATACAAGCAGGAGCATCTCCCCCACTAGTTCTCTTACCACCAGCGGCTCTCTGTTTACCTCTACCAGCAGGAGCATCATACGGCTTACCACGATTCTGAGGCTTGCTCCTCTTCTCATTAATAATCTTATAATGAGCATTGTTATCTTCTTCATAGATTCTGCAGCTGTCAATCAACTCCGAAAAGACACAGATCTTCTGATACCCAATTGCTTTCTTGATCTCAGGTCGCAACCCGTTCTCAAACTTGATGCACTTTGAGAATTGAGCAGTCGCTTCACTATAATGCGGATAAAACTTGGCTAACTCCACAAACTTAGCAGCATACTCAGTAACTGACAGGTTTCCTTGTTTCAGCTCAAGGAATTCAATTTCCTTCTTACCCCGAACATCCTCCGGGTAATACTTCCTCGTGAATTCCCTACGGCTTCCAATCTCTGACTAGTCCCTAGCCACCAGTCATCAGCCTCTTCTGCCAACATATGCGTACCATAACGAACCTTCTGCGCTGGAGTGCAGTCCATCACACGGAAGATCCTTTCCATCTCCTTCAACCATGCCAACGCTCCATCGGGATTATACTTGCCCTTGAAAGTAGGCGGATTCTCCCTCTGAAAAGTTGCCAAACTCCGAGACCCAGCATTTTCACCAACGTTCAGTTGATTTCCCACGGCCTGTGCCATGGCCGTCAAAGCAGCAGCAATAGCAGCGTCGTTCCTTCCAGCCATCTTAACTTAACACTGCAACACAACAATGGTTAGAATAAATGACAATACTTGATCGTCAATTGACACAACAACTATACAACTTGGCCGGACAGACCGAACTGCTCTGATACCAACTAATGTAACACTCGTTTCTACCCGGCGAATTATTAATAAAATCAGAGTTTCGACAATTAAACGGATGCTACATTTTTCGACTTAAAACCATAAACAGTCATAATAATGTTATTTCTGAAAAAGAAATCGGATACATAACACCCTAACTCGGATGAACCAACAAACAACTTTTCAATCTTTGAAAATGAGTCAAATCTTGTTTACTACGCAGCGGAAATTCAAAAGGTTCATAATAGCAATAAACTCAAGGTTCAATGAACATAACGACATAAGCAATAGAAGACAAGCATTCATCCCCCCGAGTGCTACGTATCAGAGCGACGACACCGACTCGAACTAATGAAGGTAAAGCCTTCATTCGCGGTTACCTGCATGTTACCAACATCGGAGTAACATTCAAACAGAAGGTGTAACACCCTAAAATATTTAATTAATTTATTTAATTAAGTATTTGGGGATTTAAATTAATTTATTTAATATAATGTAATTAATTAGAATTTTATTAATTGTTGGTGGTATTAGGAGGGAGTGGAGGCGCCACTTGCATGACTTGGGCTTGAGTGGAAGGCCCAAGCCCATGAATCCACAAATATGCGAAGTGGAGTAGTGTTTAGGGTTAGGGTTGTTGGCTTATTGTGCGAAATTTCAAGAGAGAGCAAGAGAGAAAGAGAAGAGCGTGAGAAAGAGAGAGAGCAAGGAGGCGGCCAAGTGGAGAAGGAGAAGAGGGTTCGAAGATCAAGAGGAAGGGATCTCCGTTGTTGCTGTGGCTCTGTGGGTGACTTCTCCTAGGGCATCGAATTCTTCTTCTTGAAAAGGTTAGGGGAGCTCTATCCTTCCATCTAATAAATCTTAGGATAGGTGCTAGATCTAAGGTTTATGCTAGATTCATGATGTTCTTGATGTTCTTTTTTGTTTCTTGATGTTCTTGACGTTAACTTCCCTATATATATTCATTATGAGTGTATGCGAATTTGATTCATTGCTTGGTGTGATCTATGAAATTGTCTTATTGGTGGTGATGTGCGCATATGTTGAGAATCCATAATTTTGATCCATGTGTTTGGCTTGTTGAGATGACGTCGCATAGGGGTTGTGGATGCTTGGGCGCCTAGGGCGCCAAGATGATGTTGGTGACGTTTTCAATTGAGTTTTTGGTAAATTGAGTTTTGGTGATTTCGAAATCAAATAGGTGCATTTTTGGTTGCTGGAAAAATTTGAGTTTTTACACTTTAAAATTGTTAGGAAACCAATTTTCAGTGTTGAAAAGTTGTTGAACAAAATTCTGGATTTGTTGCTGGTTTCTGGGCGCTAAGCGCCTGTGCTAGGCGCTAAGCGCCTGTGCTAGGCGCTGGGCGCCTGTGGTGTGTGGTGTTGCGCGTGTGTGCGCGCCTGGGCGCTAGGCGCCCGTGTCGTGTCGTGTTGTGCGTGTGAGCGCGCCTGGGCGCTGGGCGCCTGTGGCGTGCTGTGTTGCGTGTTGCGTTGTGCGCGCCTGGGCGCTGGGCGCCTGTGGCGCTGTGTTGCGTGTTGCGTTGTGCGCGCCTGGGCGCTGGGCGCCTGTGGCGTGTTGTGTTGCCTGGTTGCCTGGGCGCCTAAGGCGCCAATTTTCAGAATGTTGCCTAATTTTTCCCAAACTTATTTTTATCATAACTTTTGACTCAGACGTCCGTTTTGAACGATTCGAAAAGTGTCGTGAAGCTTCTTACGTTGTCCATCTATGGGTCCAATTTTTAAAATGAAAAATTGTTATTTTCTGATTGTTTGTGGGCGCCCAAGTGGCCGTCCCCGGTGATCGTCCCAGTGACATTGAAAAATGATATGAAGCTCTTTAAAAATCCCTTTTGGTGTATAAACAACAGTTTTAGCGAAGTAATGTCAAAAATGATGATTTTGACGATGATGCTCTCGGGGCTAGTTAAATGACTGTTTCGCCCTTAGTGGCTATTTATTATTAGTTATGACGTGTAAAAGACTGTTTTGCCCCTAGTGGCCAAAGTTGTAGATAATGATGTGTAAATGATGAGGATGCCCTTGGTGGTTAGTCAAATGACGTTTTTGCCCTCAGTGGTTATTGATTGAGTTGATTGATGTTTATGTGTGAGTGACGATGAAAAACCAGTGACGTTTGGGGCCCGAAGGGCTAAGTGATGTTAAGGTCTAAATGGCCAAGTGACGTTGTGTGCTGATTATGAGTTTGACAGGTGCTGTGCTCTTGCGAGCAAACCGGTAAGTGACGGGTCACATAGTTGACTATGACTTAAGTTATTGTGTGTTTTGCGTGTTGTGAGTGGTGCATGTCATAGTGTCTCATGCCCATATGCATAAATCCAGTGACGTTTTGGGGCCTGAGTGGCTAAGTGACGATGAGGCCTTAAGGGCTAAGCGACGTTTTGTGAAAAGGTACCTCATGCATATGCCCGCGAGTGGGTTGCATTTCATACACCTACACGACATGAGAGGAGTTATTGTAAGTGGCGTGAATGAAGACTGTGGTGTAAATACTTAGTGTTTTGTATGCTGATTGTTCTAGTGCGTAGCCTATGATTAGTCCTTATCATATTTTCTATTATATGGATTGAAATGATGCTCACCCTTTCCTGTTTGAATGTTACCCCCGTGTTGGTAACGTGCAGGTGATTCCCAGTGAAGGTCTTAGCTTCACTTTTGAGTCGAGTCGTCATGCTCTGATACGTAGCACTCAGGGGGGGAAAATGAACTCGGCATTTATTAATGATTTTCGGTTGTTATGTCCATGTGGACCATTCTGTTATGTTTTATTGTTTTTCCGCTGCGTAGTTGGTTTTGTTATGTTGAGTTTTATAAGCGACGTTAAAATGAGGCTTGAGATTCTGATATTGTGACGTGCTACGTGGATGTATGATTTTTGAGTTAAACTGTTTTTAAAATTGATAAGCGACGTTTTATTGAAGTATGTGTAACATTCCCTATGAACGAAATTTTCAAACTCTGATTTTTATAAATAAAGTGACGGGTAGAAGGGGGTGTTACATTAGTGGTATCAGAGCAGTTCGGTCTGTCCGGCCAATGTTGTCCTGTCATAGTGTCTTATGACAATAGATTAGTTCTGAATCTTTGGTTTGTGCTGCAGTGATAGTTCATAATGGCTGGGAGGAACGACGCTGCTCTTGCTGCTGCATTGCAAGCTATGGCTCAGGCTGTGCAGGGTCAGCAGAATGTTGGAGATAATGCTGGTTTTAGGAGTCTGACTACCTTCCAGAGGGAGAATCCGCCCACCTTTAAGGGCAAATATGATCCAGATGGTGCTATGGCTTGGCTGAAGGAGATCGAGAGGATTTTCAGGGTGATGGACTGTACTGTTGAGCAGAAGGTCCGTTTTGGTACCCACATGTTAGCCGAGGAGGCCGACGACTGGTGGTTGGCTACTAGGCAGAGGTTAGAGGCTGTGCAGGAAGAGATTACTTGGGAGGTATTCAGCAGGGAATTTCTGAGAAAGTATTTTCCTGAAGACGTCCGAGGGAAGAAAGAGATAGAGTTTTTAGAGCTGAAGCAGGGTGGTATGTCTGTGACTGCCTATGCGGCAAAATTTGTGGAACTAGCAAAATTTTATCCACACTACAGTGAGGCTACGGCTGAATTTTCAAAATGCATCAAATTTGAGAATGGGTTAAGGCCTGATATTAAAAAGGCCATTGGTTATCAGAAGATTCGTGTGTTCGCAGATCTGGTTGACAGTTGCAGAATCTTCGAGGAGGACAGTACTGCTCATTACAAAGCTACTTCTGAGAAAAAGGGTAAGTTTCAGAGTCGAAGCAAGCCGTATGAAGTTCCTACGGGTAAGGGTTATCAGAGGGCTGCTGGAGGTAAGGGTTCTAGTGGGGGAGATGCTCCTGCTAGCATTGTCTGTTATAAGTGTGGCAAGCCTGGCCACAAGAGTACTACTTGCAGGTCTGATGAAAGAAATTGCTACCGTTGTGGTAAGAAGGGTCATATGGCAGCCGAGTGTAAGGTCAAGGATGTGGTGTGTTTCAACTGTGGTGAGTCTGGGCATATCAGTACAAAGTGTACAAAGCCGAAAAAGGAAAGGTCTACTGGGAAGGTATTTGCATTGGCAGGAGAGGAGCCTGATGATGATGATGGTCTGATTAGAGGTACGTGTTTTATTAATGGTACTTCTCTGAAATCTCTTATTGATACTGGTGCTACCCATTGTTTTATATCTGTTGATTGCTGTAAAAGATTGGGTCTTGTTTTATCTGCTATGTGTGGGGATATGGTTGTCGATACTCCTGCGAAGGGGTCGGTGATTACGTCCCAGGTGTGTTCTCAGTGTCCCGTGTCGATCTTCGACAGGGACTTTATTGTGAATTTTGTCTGTTTGCCGTTGAGAGGTCTGGATGTAATCTTAGGCATGAACTGGTTAGAGGATAATCACGTTCATATCAACTGTCGTAGCAAGTCGGTTAGTTTCGGTGAAGAGAGTTCTGTTTTGATATCTGCTAGTCAGTTGAAGGAGTTGAAGAAAGAAGGAGTCCAGTTATTTGCGTTGATGGCTTCGTTGTCTGCTGAGAGTCAGGCTGTTATTGGAGAACTGAAGGTAGTACGCGAGTTTCCTGAAGTATTTCCTGATGAAATTCCGGGTGTGCCACCGGAAAGAGAAGTTGAGTTTTCGATTGATCTTGTACCTGGTACGAGGCCTGTGTCTATGGCACCGTACAGAATGTCGGCGTCGGAACTGTCTGAGTTGAAGACGCAACTTGAAGAATTGCTTGAGAAGAAGTTTGTAAGACCGAGTGTATCACCGTGGGGAGCTCCGGTATTGTTAGTGAAGAAGAAAGATGGGAGCATGAGGTTATGTGTGGACTATCGTCAGTTGAATAAGGTAACTATCAAGAATAAGTATCCGCTTCCGAGGATCGACGATCTGATGGATCAGTTAGTGGGTGCCCGTGTTTTCAGCAAAATTGATTTGAGGTCCGGATATCATCAGATTAAAGTAAAGGATGAAGATGTTCAGAAGACAGCGTTCAGGACGAGGTATGGGCATTATGAGTATTCAGTGATGCCGTTCGGTGTGACCAATGCTCCTGGTGTATTTATGGAATATATGAACCGTATTTTCCATAATTACCTAGATCGGTTTGTGGTAATCTTCATAGATGACATTCTAGTTTATTCTAAGTCAGAGGAAGAGCATGCTGAGCACCTGAAGTCAGTGTTGGAAGTTTTAAAAGAGAAAAAGTTGTATGCTAAGTTATCGAAGTGTGAGTTCTGGCTGAAAGAGGTGAGTTTCCTTGGGCACGTGATTTCTGGTAATGGTATTGCGGTTGATCGGGCAAAAGTAGAAGCAGTGTTGGAGTGGGAGTCTCCGAAGTCCGTAACAGAGATTAGAAGCTTTTTGGGTTTGGCTGGGTACTACAGGAGGTTCATCGAGGGTTTTTCCAAGTTGGCCCTTCCATTGACTCAGTTGACTTGCAAGGGTAAAGTTTTTGTTTGGGATGCTCGGTGTGAGGAAAGTTTTATGGAACTGAAAAAGAGATTGACGACGTCGCCTGTTTTGACGTTGCCTAATCCAGAGGAACCGTTCGTTGTGTATTGTGACGCTTCGAAGATGGGTCTCGGTGGTGTGTTGATGCAGGATGGGAAAGTCGTTGCGTATGCGTCGAGGCAGTTGCGGATTCATGAGAAAAATTACCCTACGCATGATTTGGAGTTGGCTGCTGTGGTATTTGTGCTCAAGATTTGGAGGCACTACCTTTATGGTTCGAGGTTCGAAGTGTTCAGTGATCATAAGAGTCTAAAGTATCTGTTCGATCAGAAAGAGTTGAATATGAGACAGCGTCGGTGGTTGGAGCTCTTGAAGGATTATGACTTTGGTTTGAATTATCATCCCGGCAAAGCTAATGTCGTGGCTGATGCTTTAAGCAGAAAGTCTTTGCATATGTCGGCAATGATGGTGAAAGAATTAGAGTTAATTGAGGAATTCAGAGATTTGAGTTTGGTTTGTAAAATGACACCTCGCAGTGTCAAGCTAGGAATGTTAAAGATCGATAATGATTTCCTGGGCAGCATCAGGGAGGCTCAGAAGTCAGATGTCAAGTTAGTGGATTTAATTAATGGGGTCGGTCAGTCTGAAGATGAAGATTTCAAATTAGATTCCAGTGGTGTGTTGAGATTCCGGGGCAGGATCTGTGTTCCGGACAATGAGGAGATGAGAAAGGCAATTTTAGAGGAGGGTCACCGTAGCAAGTTGAGTATCCATCCTGGAGCGACGAAAATGTATCAAGATCTGAAAAAGATGTTTTGGTGGTATGGTATGAAGAGAGATGTGGCACAGTTTGTGTATGCCTGTTTGACCTGTCAGAAATCTAAGGTTGAGCATCAGAAGCCTGCAGGGCTAATGCAACCGTTGGAAGTCCCAGAGTGGAAATGGGATAGCATAGCGATGGATTTTGTGACGGGGTTACCGAATACAGCTAAGGGTCATGACGCAATTTGGGTGATCATTGATAGGTTAACGAAGTCTGCTCATTTTATTCCTATTAATATCACTTATCCGGTGTCGAGGTTGGCAGAGGTCTATGTCAAAGAAATTGTGAAGCTGCACGGTGTTCCGAAGAGTATTGTGTCAGATAGGGATCCGAGGTTCACCTCTGAGTTTTGGACGAGTTTGCAGAAGGAATTGGGTTCAAAGCTGAAAATGAGTTCAGCATATCATCCGCAGACAGACGGTCAGTCAGAGAGGACAATTCAGTCATTAGAGGATTTGTTGAGGGCTTGTGTATTGGAACAACGGGGTTCATGGGATTCCTACCTTGCATTGATTGAGTTTACTTATAACAACAGTTACCATTCCAGTATTGGGATGGCACCGTTTGAAGCATTGTATGGTCGAAAGTGTAGAACGCCATTGTGTTGGTATGAGTCGGGAGAGAGTGTAGTGTTGGGACCGGAGATTGTCCGGGAGACTACAGAGAAGATCAAGATGATCCGTGAAAAGATGAAGGCTTCGCAGAGTCGTCAAAAGAGTTATCATGACAAACGGAGGAAGGATTTAGAGTTTCAGGAGGGTGAGCATGTGTTCTTGAGGGTTTCTCCTATTACCGGTGTTGGTCGAGCGTTGAAATCGAAGAAGCTCACTCCTCGATTTGTTGGTCCTTATCAGATTTCTGAAAGAATCGGAAATGTGGCTTATAGAGTGGCTTTACCGCCAAATCTTTCGAATTTGCACGACGTGTTTCATGTGTCGCAACTTCGGAAGTATGTTTCGGATCCATCTCATGTGATCCATATGGACGATGTAGAGGTGCGGGATAATCTCACTGTGGAGACGATGCCCGTACGGATTGAGGATCATGAAGTGAAAGCGCTTAGAGGCAAAGAGATTGCATTAGTGAAAGTGGTCTGGCTAGGAGCTGCCGGCGAGAGTATGACTTGGGAGCTAGAGAGCAAGATGCGAGAATCCTACCCAGAGTTGTTCGATCAGGTAAATTTCGAGGACGAAATAATCTAAGTGGGGGAGAGTTGTAACACCCTAAAATATTTAATTAATTTATTTAATTAAGTATTTGGGGATTTAAATTAATTTATTTAATATAATGTAATTAATTAGAATTTTATTAATTGTTGGTGGTATTAGGAGGGAGTGGAGGCGCCACTTGCATGACTTGGGCTTGAGTGGAAGGCCCAAGCCCATGAATCCACAAATATGCGAAGTGGAGTAGTGTTTGGGGTTAGGGTTGTTGGCTTATTGTGCGAAATTTCAAGAGAGAGCAAGAGAGAAAGAGAAGAGCGTGAGAAAGAGAGAGAGCAAGGAGGCGGCCAAGTGGAGAAGGAGAAGAGGGTTCGAAGATCAAGAGGAAGGGATCTCCGTTGTTGCTGTGGCTCTGTGGGTGACTTCTCCTAGGGCATCGAATTCTTCTTCTTGAAAAGGTTAGGGGAGCTCTATCCTTCCATCTAATAAATCTTAGGATAGGTGCTAGATCTAAGGTTTATGCTAGATTCATGATGTTGTTGATGTTCTTTTGCGTTTCTTGATGTTCTTGACGTTAACTTCCCTATATATATTCATTATGAGTGTATGCGAATTTGATTCATTGCTTGGTGTGATCTATGAAATTGTCTTATTGGTGGTGATGTGCATATGTTGAGAATCCATAATTTTGATCCATGTGTTTGGCTTGTTGAGATGACGTCGCATAGGGGTTGTGGATGCTTGGGCGCCTAGGGCGCCAAGATGATGTTGGTGACGTTTTCAATTGAGTTTTTGGTAAATTGAGTTTTGGTGATTTCGAAATCAAATAGGTGCATTTTTGGTTGCTGGAAAAATTTGAGTTTTTACACTTTAAAATTGTTAGGAAACCAATTTTCAGTGTTGAAAAGTTGTTGAACAAAATTCTGGATTTGTTGCTGGTTTCTGGGCGCTAAGCGCCTGTGCTAGGCGCTAAGCGCCTGTGCTAGGCGCTGGGCGCCTGTGGTGTGTGGTGTTGCGCGTGTGTGCGTGCCTGGGCGCTAGGCGCCCGTGTCGTGTCGTGTTGTGCGTGTGAGCGCGCCTGGGCGCTGGGCGCCTGTAGCGTGCTGTGTTGCGTGTTGCGTTGTGCGCGCCTGGGCGCTGGGCGCCTGTGGCGCTGTGTTGCGTGTTGCGTTGTGCGCGCCTGGGCGCTGGGCGCCTGTGGCGTGTTGTGTTGCCTGGTTGCCTGGGCGCCTAAGGCGCCAATTTTCAGAATGTTGCCTAATTTTTCCCAAACTTATTTTTATCATAACTTTTGACTCAGACGTCCGTTTTGAACGATTCGAAAAGTGTCGTGAAGCTTCTTACGTTGTCCATCTATGGGTCCAATTTTTAAAATGAAAAATTGTTATTTTCTGATTGTTTGTGGGCGCCCAAGTGGCCGTCCCCGGTGATCGTCCCAGTGACATTGAAAAATGATATGAAGCTCTTTAAAAATCCCTTTTGGTGTATAAACAACAGTTTTAGCGAAGTAATGTCAAAAATGATGATTTTGACGATGATGCTCTCGGGGCTAGTTAAATGACTGTTTCGCCCTTAGTGGCTATTTATTATTAGTTATGACGTGTAAAAGACTGTTTTGCCCCTAGTGGCCAAAGTTGTAGATAATGATGTGTAAATGACGAGGATGCCCTTGGTGGTTAGTCAAATGACGTTTTTGCCCTCAGTGGTTATTGTTTGAGTTGATTGATGTTTATGTGTGAGTGACGATGAAAAACCAGTGACGTTTGGGGCCCGAAGGGCTAAGTGATGTTAAGGTCTAAATGGCCAAGTGACGTTGTGTGCTGATTATGAGTTTGACAGGTGCTGTGCTCTTGCGAGCAAACCGGTAAGTGACGGGTCACATAGTTGACTATGACTTAAGTTATTGTGTGTTTTGCGTGTTGTGAGTGGTGCATGTCATAGTGTCTCATGCCCATATGCATAAATCCAGTGACGTTTTGGGGCCTGAGTGGCTAAGTGACGATGAGGCCTTAAGGGCTAAGCGACGTTTTGTGAAAAGGTACCTCATGCATATGCCCGCGAGTGGGTTGCATTTCATACACCTACACGACATGAGAGGAGTTATTGTAAGTGGCGTGAATGAAGACTGTGGTGTAAATACTTAGTGTTTTGTATGCTGATTGTTCTAGTGCGTAGCCTATGATTAGTCCTTATCATATTTTCTATTATATGGATTGAAATGATGCTCACCCTTTCCTGTTTGAATGTTACCCCCGTGTTGGTAACGTGCAGGTGATTCCCAGTGAAGGTCTTAGCTTCACTTTTGAGTCGAGTCGTCATGCTCTGATACGTAGCACTCAGGGGGGGAAAATGAACTCGGCATTTATTAATGATTTTCGGTTGTTATGTCCATGTGGACCATTCTGTTATGTTTTATTGTTTTTCCGCTGCGTAGTTGGTTTTGTTATGTTGAGTTTTATAAGCGACGTTAAAATGAGGCTTGAGATTCTGATATTGTGACGTGCTACGTGGATGTATGATTTTTGAGTTAAACTGTTTTTAAAATTGATAAGCGACGTTTTATTGAAGTATGTGTAACATTCCCTATGAACGAAATTTTCAAACTCTGATTTTTATAAATAAAGTGACGGGTAGAAGGGGGTGTTACGCGCCTTTTTATGTAACAGCCCAGGTCCACCGCAGCGGCCACCCCGGTCCCACTGTTACCTCACGATCTTCTCTACCCCTCTTGTAGAGTTTTTGCCTTCCGTGGGAATCGAACCTTGCACCTGAGGCATAAGTGCAAGTTAAACCCCCTTCCCACTACCAATTGAGCGCGCGCTCAATTGGTAGTGGGAAGGGGGTTTAACTTGCACTTATGCCTCAGGTGCAAGGTTCGATTCCCACGGAAGGCAAAAACTCTACAAGAGGGATAGAGAAGATCGTGAGGTAACAGTGGGACCGGGGTGGCCGCTGCGGTGGACCTGGGCTGTTACAGAAGGGGTGAGATATCGAACCATATAATGAATCGTATGAAAGACAATATGCATTCGGGTTAGGACATCAAAATCGTCACTTCACAGCAGTCAATAATTTCAATAAATGGAATATGCAACATAAATGCAGAATGTGACTCCACTCAGGGCGACCCCCTATAATGCATGTGGTACCATTACGACTAAATCTTGCCAATAAATAAAGGCATCAACGACTGTTGGAGACTCGCCCCAGAACGGCTGTTGGAGACTCGCTCCAGGACCACCTGTCCTATAATGCAAATGTTGTGCATGTGACGCAATGGTGAAAGCAGAGACAATCAATAGCAATGACTATATCTCAATACCACAACGACTTAAATCTCAACATTGGCCATAGGCCTACGATGTAATATCCATGCCAATAAATAGAGGCAATCCGACTAGGTGTAACATCATCACCACACAACATTTGAGCCAATAATTTAGCCACCGAACACGTCAATAGTTTCATAACTCAATGACTCGACAAATCAGCAATTTACTAATTAATTAATTTATTAATTCGACAATTCAACATTTAGCCACTTAATCAATAGTTGACCAATTTTAGGCCTAACGCGCCAAAGGCACTCATCAACCAACAAGACGGCAACATGGAACAAGATCGCAACAGCAGGCGCGGTCACAACACTAGGCGCTAAGGGCGCCAGCAACACAACAGGGGACATAGGCGCTAAGGGCGCCAATCAGGCAGCAACAACACTGGCGCTAAGGGCGCCAGCATAACAACAGCAAACACGCGCTCTAAGGGCGCCAACACGCAACTGGGCGCTATAGGCGCCAACACCCAGCAGCCAAACAACAACAGTGAACAGGGCGTATAGGGCGCCATCACCAGCAGGCAACAAAACAGCAACACTGGGCGCATAGGGCGCCAGTTCATGCAACAACAACGAAAACACAACACTGGGCGCATAGGGCGCCAGTTCCAGCAACAACATCAAAAACACAACACTGGGCGCATAGGGCGCCAGTTTTCAGCAACAACAGCAAAAACACAACACTGGGCGCATAGGGCACCAGTTTTCAGCAAAAACACAACACTGGGCGCATAGGGCGCTAGTTTTCAACAACAACAGCAAAAACACAACACTGGGCGCATAGGGCGCCAGTTTTCAGCAACAACAGCAAAAACACAACATTGGGCGCATAGGGCGCCAGTTTCAGCAACACACGCACAGGGATAGGCACAAGGCGCATGGGACGCCAGAATCAGCAACACAATGCGGAACATCAACCACCAGGCGCATAGGGCGCCACATTCAGCAACACAACACGGAACATCAACCACTAGGCATATAGGGCGCCATATTCAGCAACACAACACAGAACATAAACCACTGGGCGCATAGGGCGCCACATTCAGCAACACAACACAGAACATAAACCACTGGGCGCATAGGGCGCCACATTCAGCAACACATACAGGGACAGGGCGCCATGGGCGCCAATTTCAGCAAGGGCGCCTAGGCTCCATCAATTACACCAATTCGATTTCTTTAATTATAAACATGGCAAATGATTTTTGGGCATAGAGACATCAATCATAAAACAATTGTTCATCAAGCAACATAAACATAGGATCATACATGGTGACAACCTATCAAACCCTAATCCCCACATATAGCCATTCATAGAACCGTTTATAGAGCAAGAACCCCACCCTTACCTTAGCCTTGGAGGATTCGAAATTCCTTGCCCTATCCTCTCCCTTGCGCCGTTCCCTTCTCTCCTCTCTCTCCTTGCTTCGCCGCGCCTCTTCTCTCTATCTCTCTCTCAATTTTTCTTATTTTTCTTCTAATGATCAAAACCCTACTAACCCCTCATGTTATGCGCCTCTCCTCATAAGCCCATGGGCCATTCCTTACACCCCTAATTCTTACTAGTTTTCACCTCAACATAGGCCCATATAAATAATGTATTTTATTACTCTATTATTTGTCTACAACTTGCTTCCTAAAAATTAATTTAAATAATAAAATAAATTTTGGGGCGTTACACTGTGTCCTATCAAAAGCGGATTAACATGGTCTCTAATGAAATGGTGCCTTATGTCTATATGTTTAGCTCTAGAATGTTGGATAGGGTTCTTAGCAATATATTAAGGGCACTAGTGTTATCACAAAGAACTGGCACATTTTCATGTAACAAACCAAAATCCTCCAAAGTCTGTTTCATCCACAGATCTTGTGCAACGCAATTTCCAACCGCCACATATTCGGCTTCAGCGGTGGAAAAAGCAACACTGATCTGTTTTTTACTAGACCAGGAAGTTAAACAAGGACCTAAGAAATGACAGGTTCCACTAGTACTCTTCCTATCTAATGTACAACCAGCAAAATAAGCATCAGAGAAACCGACCAAAGAAAATTGACTCGATTTCGGGTACCACAATCCAAAATCTATGGTTCCCTTAACATATCTAAGAATCCGTTTTACAGCTTTTAAATGTGATTCTTTGGGACATGCTTGAAATCGAGCACATAAACATACAGCAAACATAATATCAGGTCAAGAAGCAGTTAAATACAATAGACTACTGATCATACCTCGATACATCGTTTCATTGGTTGGTTTACCTTGCTCATCCTTATCCAATTTTGTTGCGGTCGCCCTAGGAGTGCCAATTTCCTTTGCATCATTCATGTCATATTTCTTTAGTAGTTCCTTTGAGAACTTGTTTTGACATATGAAGATTCCTTCATTCATTTGCTTTACTTGAAGTCCCAAAAAGAAATTTAGCTCCCCCATCATGCTCATTTCAAATTCACTAGTCATCATTTCAGAAAACTCCTTGCACAGATCATCATTAGTAGACCCAAAAATAATATCATCAACATAAATATGAACTACAATGATATGTTTACCCTTGGTTTTAAGGAATAAGGAGAATCAATCTTACCCTTTTTGAAACCATTTGCAATTAAATGTTTGCTTGGTCTCTCATACCAAGCTCTAGGAGCTTGTTTTAATCCATAAAGTGCTTTGTCAAGTTTGAAAACATGGTTCGGGTTTTTAAAATCTTCAAAACCAGGGGGTTGTTTTACATATACTTCTTCTTCTAAAAAACCATTTAGGAAGGCACTCTTGACATCCATTTGGTGTAGTTTGAAGTCCAGGTAACTAGCAAATGCCAATATTATACGAATGGACTCCAACCTAGCCACTGGAGTAAAAGTTCCTTCAAAATCCACCCCTTCGATTTGGTTAAAACCTTGAACAACTAAACGGCTTTTATTTAGTAAAATAACACCATTTTCATCAAGTTTGTTGCGAAAAACCCATTTAGTACCAATAACAGTTCTCTCAGCAGGTTTTTCAACTAAATGCCAAACTTTGTTCCGTTCAAATTGTTCGAGTTCTTTTTGCATTGACACAACCCATTCAAGATCATTTAAAGCTTCCTTAATATTATTAGGAACTTTTTGAGAGACAAAAGCACTATGAAAGCATAAATGATTAAGAGAAGAACGAGTTGTTACCCCCTTTGATGGACTACCAATAATTTGCTCCATGTGATGATCTCGAACTGATTTCCAAGTTTTAGGAAAATCATCATGTGTTCTTCCATGGAGATGGTCATCGATGTCTTGGGGCTCTCATTCCACTTCAACTTCTTCTTGAGGTTCCACTTTCACCTCGGCTTCTTCTACACTTTCATTGGTTGATTCAGGTATTCTGTTTATGACTTCAACCACTTCATCCTCATCATCAATTCCAAAAACTTTGAAGTATGAAATATTTGGAGCTCTACCATTCCACAACTCATATGGCGTCTTGTTAAGAGATGGCCTCAAGTATACCCTGTTTAGCACGTGACATGCTGTATCAACTGCATGACCCCAAAAATATTTTGAAAGGTTGTGCTCATTCAACATTGTCCTGCTCATCTCTTGTATGGTTCTATTCTTCCTTTCCACCACACCGTTTTGTTTAGGAGTTCTTGGAGCTGAAAAGTTATGATGAACACTATTGGACTATATGATAACCTTAGAGGGGGTGAATAAGGTTATACGCTAAAAATGAATTCTTATCGGTTTTTCAAAACATTAACAATGCTAGTTTAAATTGAGTGCGGAAAATGGAATTTAAACTATATGCATTTCCTAAGCAGGCAGATCCAGTTACAGTGATATATTACGCTAACTGTATTATAATCAAATTTCACGATAAACAGATGCAGCGCAGTGATATCAAATAGGGTTAAATATGTTTTTAGTCCCTTCAAAATCGGCTCCTTCTAAGTTTAGTCCCTACATTAACAAAATACGCGTTTTGGTCCCCATCTTATTTTGCCGTTTTCAATTTTAGTCCCTCGTGACTTTTAATAGCGCTTCAAAACTTTTAATAGCGCTTTTTTGACCTTTTATAAGCGCTATTAAAAGTTTTGAAGCGCTATTAAAAGTCATGAGGCACTAAAATTGAAAACGGAAAAATAAGATGAGGACCAAAACGCCTATTTCGTTAATGTAGGGACTAAACTTAGAAGGAGCCGACTTTGTAGGGACTAAAAACATATTTTACCCTATCAAATATAACTATAGACAGATATAAACGATAAAGCAAGTAAAGAGAAGGGATAAAACCCCTACGTCCTCGGCCTCCGACTTTGCAACCTTTGGACTTGATGACAACCATTATATGAGAAGAACATCTTCAATGTTTTACAAACAAGCAACTTCCCTATAGCTAATCTCAACTTACCCAAATTGAGAACCCGAGCTCCCCGCTAAGGATTTCGCAACCACTTCAATCTCCCCGATTGAACGACCCAAGAACACTTCCCATGATTTCACAATAACCACTTCAATCTCCCGATTGAACGACCCAAGAACACTTCCCAGGATTTCACGACAACCAAAAAATATAGATGAATACAATAGAGATCTATGATCCAATCACTTAAGCAGTATAACAATATAGTAGCTGAGAGAGATGAGTGATTTGGATCTAGAAGAACTTGAAAAAATGATATGACAATGAAAGTTCTTTTTCTCTTTTTCAGATCTATGAGAATGCGTAGTGTTGGTGTGTATTTGTTTGTGAAGCTAAGGTCCCTATTTATAGGATTTGTAAAAAAAATGACCGTTGGACTTAAAACAAATAATGCATAATCGATTATGTGCTCTATATAACTAAGAGTGATAATCGATTCTTTTCTTTAAAAGGAGACAAATCATAAATGAGTGATAATCCATTGTTTGCTTAAAACAAGGAATATATAATCGATTAAGTGCTTCAAGGAAGCATAAAATCGATTATGAGCTTTAAAAGTGGAGTAAACAATCGATTGTTTCAAGGAAGCATGTAATCGATTCTTTTCTTTGAAAACACAACTTGGAAATCGATTATGTGCTCAGGAAAGGTTATAAATCGATTTTCATCTTTCATTGGGAGTTGGAAATCGATTTTACAAATTAGAAAACATAGTGTGAATCGTTTTCTTGTTTTGACAAATTGGTTTTTGTGTTACGTGCCTTTCTTGTGCATGCATGCATTTGAGAAAATATTTTTCTAGGCTTTTAACATAACAGTTTTATTTTTAAAACATTTTTTAAAACATCATCTCTCAACTACTAAAAGTCATATAACTGAAGTGATAGGATCTTACACTTTGTCCTATCAAAAGCAGATAAACAATTTGGTCTTCTTTGAACTTTTAGTAGCTTCTCCTCCAAGCTGCTGCACATTGAGATATCCTGCTTTTTATGTCCTGTACTTTGATACAACTGTAATCATTAGTAGGCAAAACGTAATTTGTTATCATACAAAACAAAGAGTGTTTGTCCTTGGTTCAACAAACTCCCCCTTTTTGATGATAACAAATTACGTTATGCATAGGGAGGTGATAAACAAGAAACTATGGCAAAAGCTCCCCCTAAGCATAAGCATAAAAAATAAACAACACAACAGCAGGATGGCAGCAATTATTTCTCCCCCTTTTTTTTCATCAAAAAGGAGGGAAAACAGACAAGACACACAGCATATGATATATCAAAAATAGTTTAATGCTATGCTCCCCCTTACTTGATGATCTCCCGGACTAATTGTAGAATGCAAAGAGACAATTCTATATGCATCAATCATATATGCATCATACAACAATCCTATATTTTGTCATGATCAAAAAAGGTGAACGTGTGACACAGTTTGTGAACCGAACAGCACAGCTATTTAGTCAAAAGAGAGTGGACCATCACAGTTTTGAAAATAAGATATTAAAGAAAATAGGATATCCATGAGATAATATATCATACTTGGTTCAACTAGGTACCCTATTTAACTTCAAAAAAGTTGCATCAAAGATCCAACACAATAGTATCCAAAACAAGTTTCAAAATATGTTAGAGTTTTGGAAGAGAGATTTATTTTAGGTAGGCAGGAGTGAAATAAAAAAAAAAGCAGAAAGATAACACAAAAAAAACTTTTATGCCCACAAATATTCACTTAAAAGAAAATACCACTTAAAATTTAGACGAACGAAGAAACAGTAACAATTTTTCTTTTTGCAATGGTTTTTGTGAAAGTGTTAACTAGCTGTTTTGGACGATTCAACGAACTCAATCACACAATCGCCTTTCTGAACATGATCTCTAAGAAAATGATATCTGATACGAAAATTGATCATGAAGAACTTGCAATCAACACACGTGACAATCACCAAGGAGTTAGTGGCGTGGGTTCCTTTGCTAGCCATCCTCAAGGGCTGAGTTTAATTACTTGGCTATTTTAAGTCATTTAAATTGTTACTTGGGTGTTTTTGTTTTAGTCATTTAATCACCAATAAATCAGCCATTTGAATCCTATTCTGATCAGTTACAAAGGAGGAGCATTAAAGACAACTCAAGCCATTGGAAAAGGAGTTACATAGCTGGTAGAATAATGTCATATCATTACTAGTTTAATTGCTTTTATGTTGCACTTTAAATAAGCCCATGTTTCGGCTATATATATCATGTATGCTGATCATTTTTGGGATATAGAATTCAGTTCAAGAACATAGAATTTGTGTCTACATTTTCGAAAGGTTATTTGCAAGCGTCGTCTTGAGAGTAATCCGATTAGCTCAATTGGTGTTGAGTGCTAATCTCTTTGTTAAACTATTGGTGTAGGTTAACATTGCATATCTCTTGTTATTCCCCTAAAACCATTCGACAAACACTTCACACAATTCGACAAACACTTCACACAATTCGACAAACACACAATTCGACAAACACACAATTCGACTAACACTTCACAGAATTCGACAACACTTCACAGAATTCGACTAATATGGGTTGTACCTAGTACATTCGATATTGGTTGTTTGCTTCCGCTACCCTTACGAATTAAAGCACTCTAATTCGTATCATTTGTGGTATCAAAGCTTCGGCTTTGAATCCTTGTTACGTGACAATGGTGGATTTCAACAGCGATGAGTTCATGGACAGATTGCGTGAAGCCTTAAGGGGCGTCGATTTGGGAGATGAACGATGGAGGCCTAGAAGGGGTGAACCACGTCCAAACGTGGATGAGTTCAAATTCAACGAGCTACCTGAATTCAATGGCAGTGCAGACCCGGAGGTTTATTTGGAATGGGAGCGCAAGATCGATAGAATGTTTGACTTCAAGGATCTTGACGATGAGAAGCGTTGTAAGTATGCTATTCTGAAACTTAGCAAAAGTGCATCGTTGTGGTATGAAGGTTTGAAGGCTAAAAGAATACGAGATAGGAAGGAGAAAATCAATTCTTGGGAGTCCTTGAAAAGAAAGTTGCGCAAGAGGTATGTGCCATCGAACCACAGATTGAACTTGTATAAGAAGATTTCAGATTTAGTACAAGGCAAAATGAGTGTTGCCGAGTACATGGATGAATTCCAAAACCTATGTTTAATGGGTGAGTTGGAGGAAAATGAAGAGCAAAGAATGAGTCGTTTTCTTCGTGGCCTGAATAAGAACATAGCATTTGCTGTTGAGCTATGTAATTATACTGATTTCGACACTTTGTGCACCTTGTGCTTAAAGATTGAAAATCAAAATAAGAGCAGATATAATGCTGGGAGTTCAAGTGGTTGGTCCAAGGGAGGTGCGTCGAGTAGTGCAAGCACTAAGCCAAATGTGACTCAACCAACACCAGGTGAGCCTACTCCTAAACAGTCTAGTGTTACACCCAAAGAGACTAGCCTGTCGAAGGTTAGGTGTTTTAAGTGTCAAGGCTTTGGACACTTTGCTAGGGCTTGCCCTAATCAACGAGTTGTGACCCTCAGAGAGGCGGTTAGCATGCGTGATGAGTTGGCTAAGGAAGAGGAAGAATCTGGTGGCACTGTTGACATGAATGGACCTGAAATTGTTGAAGACGCCGAGGATGAGGTAGAAGAATATGAACCTCCCATCTATGATACTTTGGTGCTTAGAACTTTACAAACTAAAACTGTACCCTTGACTGGGGATCAAAGGGATCAAATCTTCTACACTAAGTGTCAAGTGAGGGATAAATGGTGTAGTGTCATTGTGGATGTAGGTAGTTGTACCAATGCCGCTTCGACTGAAATGGTGTCTAAGTTAGGATTGCTCACAACAAAACATCCTAAACCTTATGCATTACATTGGTTGGACAATGGGAGTAGTATAAAAGTTACAAAACAGGTTCGTGTGGGGTTAACCATGGGGTCTTATGTTGATGAGATCTTGTGTGATGTTGTGCCCATGGATGCAAGTCATATACTTTTGGGACGTCCTTGGCAATCTGATAGAGATGTGACGCATAGAGGAAGATCAAATGAGTATGAATTGAACTACAAAGGTAAGAGGATTGTGCTGAAACCTATGGCATCAAATGAAGTCCGTTCCATGACTACAAAAAGAGGTAAAAGTCCTAGCCTCACTATGTTTGCTACTGAAAATGAAGTGAAAAATGCTATTGATAATGGTGAATTAGTTTACATGTTGGTTGCAAAGAATGCTAAACAGGATAATATTGAAACTCCTCTTAAACAACAATTGGAAGCTGTCTTGAATGAGTATGAAGATGTGTTTCCAAATGAACTACCAATTGGTTTACCACCTGTTCGAGGAATTGAGCATCAAATTGATCTAATGCCTGGAGCTCCATTACCAAACAAGGCTGCCTATAGGTGTAATCCGGAGGAGACAAAAGAGTTGCAAAGGCAAATTGAAGAATTGATCAGTATGGGGTATGTGCGTGAATCAATGAGTCCTTGTGCTGTCCCAACGTTGTTGGTTCCTAAGAAGGATGGTTCATGGAGAATGTGTATTGATAGTAGGGCGGTGAACAACATAACCATCAAATATCGCTTTCCCATTCCAAGGTTAGATGATATGCTTGATGAGTTACATGGGTCGGTTATATTCTCAAAAATCGATCTAAGGAGTGGGTATCACCAAATCAGAATGCGTGAAGGTGATGAATGGAAGACGGCATTCAAGACCAAGCATGGTCTATATGAATGGCTGGTTATGCCATTTGGGCTCACGAATGCACCTAGCACCTTCATGAGGCTCATGAACGAAGTACTCAAGCCATTTTTGGGTAAGTTTGTTGTTGTTTACCTTGACGATATCTTGGTGTATAGCAGGTCTAGTGAGGAGCATTTTACTCATTTGAAACAAATCTTTGAAACCCTAAGAGCGCAAAAACTCTATGGGAAGAAGGAGAAGTGTAATTTCTTGGTCGAAAGTGTGGTGTTTCTTGGATATGTTGTGTCTAAAGATGGAGTATCGGTTGATCAAACAAAGGTGGATGCTATCAAAACTTGGCCAAGTCCTACAACAGTTTCGGAGGTGAGATCTTTCCATGGTCTTGCATCATTTTATCGACGTTTTATACAGAATTTCAGCACTATAACAAGCCCTATTACTGAATGTTTGAAGAAGGGTGCATTTGTGTGGAATGAGCAAGCACAAAAGGCTTTTGAATTGATTAAGTTAAAGCTTTGTGAAGCTCCTGTTTTAGCTTTGCCCGACTTCACTCAACCATTTGAGGTTGAATGTGATGCTAGTGGAGTTGGCATTGGAGCTGTTTTGATACAAAACAAAAGGCCTATAGCTTATTTCTCGGAGAAACTTGGGGGAGCTCGATTGAACTATTGCACCTATGACAAGGAATTCTATGCCATTGTAAGAGCTCTTGATCATTGGAGTCATTATTTGCGTTCTAACCACTTTGTGTTGCATTCAGATCATGAGTCTTTAAAGTATATCAACGGACAACAGAAGTTGAGTCCAAGGCATGCTAAATGGGTCGAATTTCTTCAATCTTTTAATTTCTCTTCAAAATACAAGGATGGTAAAAGTAACGTGGTGGCTGATGCACTTTCAAGGAGGTATGTTTTGATTTCAATTCTCGAAACTCGTTTACTTGGTTTTGAGACTTTGAAAGATTATTATAAAGAGGATATCGATTTTGGTGAGATATACTCTAACTGCGAAAATGGAGCATTTGGAAAGTACATAATGCAGGGTGGATTTTTGTTCAAGGAGAATCGACTTTGCATCCCAAAGCATTCAATTCGTGAGTTACTAGTTCGTGAAGCTCATGGTGGGAGTTTGGCTGGTCACTTTGGCATTACAAAAACTCTAGAGATTTTAAAAGAACACTTTCATTGGCCAAAGATGTTAGGAGATGTGCAAAAGGTCATTCGCAAGTGTGTTACTTGTCATATGGCAAAGAGTTCTTTCAAGCCAGGAGCATATATTCCATTACCAACACCTAGTGGTCCTTGGATGGACGTGAGCATGGATTTTATTGTGGCTTTGCCCCGCACACAGCGAGGTAAGGATGCTATTATGGTTGTTGTTGATAGGTTTTCAAAGATGGCACACTTTGTAGCTTGTCACAAAACAGATGATGCTAGTAACGTTGCTGATTTGTACTTTCGTGAGATTGTACGCTTACACGGAGTTCCTAAAACTATTGTTTCCGATCGTGATTCAAAGTTTTTGAGTTATTTTTGGAATACATTATGGAGGAAATTGGGTACTAAGTTGTTGTTTAGTACTTCCCATCACCCTCAAACCGATGGGCAAACAGAGGTGACTAATAGAACTCTTGGTACTTTGCTACGTGGCTTGGTTAACAAAACTCAAAAGGATTGGGATTTGAAGTTAGCTCATGCCGAGTTTGCCTACAATCGATCCCCTACATATGCTACTAACCATTCTCCTTTTGAAGTTGTTTATGGTGTGAATCCTTACTTACCATTGGATCTGATTGCTATGCCGAAGGAAGAATTAGTTCATCCAGATGCCGAGGCCAAACTCAAATCAATGTTGAAACTACATGAGCAAGTGCAAGCAAGAATCAAGGCTGTTAATGAAGCCTACAAGCAAAGGTCTAAAAATAAGAAGCCTAAGTTATTCAACGAAGGTGATCTTGTATGGGTACATTTGCGAAAGGAGAGATTCCCAAGCAAGAGAAAGAATAAACTCATGCCTAGAGCTGATGGTCCCTTCAAAGTTATATCAAAGATCAATGACAATGCATACAAGATTGAGTTGCCGGGAGAATATGGAGTACATGCTACTTTCAATGTTGGAGATCTCTCACCATATTTGGATGATGATGGTATTCAAGAATTGAGGTCAATTCCTTTCAAAGGGGGAGGGGATGATACGAAAATTGATCATGAAGAACTTGCAATCAACACACGTGACAATCACCAAGGAGTTAGTGGCGTGGGTTCCTTTGCTAGCCATCCTCAAGGGCTGAGTTTAATTACTTGGCTATTTTAAGTCATTTAAATTGTTACTTGGCTGTTTTTGTTTTAGTCATTTAATCACCAATAAATCAGCCATTTGAATCCTATTCTGATCAGTTACAAAGGAGGAGCATTAAAGACAATTCAAGCCATTGGAAAAGGAGTTACATAGCTGGTAGAATAATGTCATATCATTACTAGTTTAATTGCTTTTATGTTGCACTTTAAATAAGCCCATGTTTCGGCTATATATATCATGTATGCTGATCATTTTTGGGATATAGAATTCAGTTCAAGAACATAGAATTTGTGTCTACATTTTCGAAAGGTTATTTGCAAGCGTCGTCTTGAGAGTAATCCGATTAGCTCAATTGGTGTTGTAACACCCGCAAAATAATTAGTAGAATTATTTTGGTGTTAACCCACTTAAACTAAATTAGTACTTAACTGGTAAATTTATTGAGTGCTAAAATTATTTATTGGTTATCATCGGATCGTTAACCGGATAATACGGATCAAGGAAGTTTCGGAATCGAAATAGGAGAATTAGATCAATATGGTAATTGGACCGCGTTGCTAATTATATACTAAATATATATATATGTGTATACGTGTGTGTGGGTGAGAAAGAATTAGAAAGAATAAAAGAAAGAAAGGAGAAACAGAGGGAAAGAAGAATGGAAAGGAGAAGAAAAGTGAGAGATGGCGTGAGGGAGAAGAGAAGAGGGAGGAAGGAGAATTCATCAAAACGACTTCCGTCCAACACGAAAAATGCTCAGCGTTACTTCCTCTTCGATTTGGTACCAAGATCTTCATCATCAACTCACTCTCTCTCATTTTACCATTTTCGATTTGAGAGGAAAAAAATAGAGGTTTTGTGGTTCAAGCTCAAGGGAAAGCTAAGGACGATGTTTAGGAGCGAGCACGAGGTGGATTACTCGAGTATTGAAGATCGATTGGGTGAGTTAGGTTGAAAAATCAAGATTTGAGGTTTATGTGAATAGTGGCTTGAGGTGAAGAAGATGATGAATAGTGCCCATGGAGAATTTCGGGAAATCGGTATTCCGGACAAAAGCGGTTTCGTGATCGAGTGGGAAGCTTTGGAAGCGGATTGGGTGTCGCCGGAGCGGGGAGCGTTCGTGTGGCTACTCGGTGATTTGGCGAAGTCGCGATGATTTGGCGAAGTCTCGGTGATTTTGAAGTCTCGGTGTCGGCACACGCTTCAAGGGTGAGTTCTACTCACGTTTAGGATTTTCGTTTTTCAAATTAATTGATTAACTGTTTTATCGCTTTCGCTGGTCTGGAATATTACTTGATATTGTCTGATTCGGGTTAGGAATCGATTGGGGCGAGTCTCGGGTTGCGTCGCGTTAAAAATGAAATTTTTGGTGATTTGATTCGAGAGATTTTGATTTAAAACCGTTATTTGAAAATATGTCGCGTTTTAATACAATTCGTTTTGATTGAGTTTTTGATTGGATTGATTGATTGTGTGGTTTGTATTGGATTCATTTTACTGGTTGTCAATTCTGTTTTCGATCGGAACAAGAATCGGAATTGAGCGGAATAGCGGTTTTCGCGCGAAACCGCCAAAATTCTGCAGCATCAGGTCTCCATCGCGTCGCGACCTCCCTCCTTCGCGTCGCGACCATGCCTCAATTTGCAACGAAAATGTTTCTGTCTTTCTTCGCGTCGCGACGGTTTCGTATCGCGTCGCGACGCTTTGCAGATTTTCAACAGTTTTTCACTGATTTTGTTTTCGCGATATCTTTTGATTCCGGAACCCGATTGAGGTGTTCTAAGATGCGTTGGAAAGCTTATTCAGAGGCCTAACTGAATATTCTATTTTTAAGGCAAAATGAACTGTTTTTGATATTGAAAATTGTGTCGAAAAGTGATCAACTAGAGTGCGAGTGTGAACTGCGTTTTTATAAAAAGAAAATGTGGATTAAGTGTTTCATTGATTGTCTAATTTGATGGACCGTGGGTTCATAGTACTGTAGATATATGTTTATATATCGAGTTGGGTGACGACCCTATGTTGTAACATACTAGGGGGAGGGAGTCATGATCCTCTTACCTAGGCTCCATGCCAATAGGAGAATGTACTATTGGTAGGGGGTTCACCGGCTTGCAGCGTTCGCGTCAGCGGTGTTATGTTGTTTGTAGTGCGATACCGGCTTGCAGCGTTCGCGTCAGCGGTGTCGTACTGAGTTAACAGGTTACCGGCTTGCAGCGTTCGCGTCAGCGGTAATCTGTTTTTGTGTGATTATTTTTATGCGGTTCATCGGATGGAGCGTTCGCGCGGCCGATGCCGTATTGACTTAAAACCGGATTTTTTTAATTGAACCGAGAGTGCGAGTAGGGGTCTCGGTAGAACTCACTGAGACAAGTTGTCTCACCCAATCCATTGTTGTTGTTTTACAGAGAAACAGGGAAAGAGGAGATCCAGAGGCACGAGCAGGTTTCCCTCGGACTGGCTACTGAAGACTTAGCTTTATGTTTAAGCTTATTTCCCTTTTGTTGTCTGTATACTGAGACATTATGTATTTACTGTATATCTTTCTTCCGCTTTCTTGTATGATACTGAATACTATGGATGCTGATGGTATATGGTCTGAGAACCATATTGTCTTGTTGTAAATAAGACTGTTTGGGTTATATTCAGCGAAAAATTTATAGTGATATTCAGTGTCTAAGCAGGAATTATATCTCTGATGTGTTACTAATGTGCATTTGGGTATTTTTAGTCGATAGAAATACCGGGGTGTTACAGTTGGTATCAGAGCAGTTCGACCTAGTCGGACTTAGTTTAGGGTTGAGTCGATTCCTTGTTAGTCCTTTTTGTAATTACACTTGTGATGCTAAGAGACATTGAGCCTGATCAACTTAATACTTAGTGCATCATAAGCGGAATTATGACTGGATGATCAAGATGCAATCCTCGACCAAGACCGGAGTCTCCAACCGGTGCATCCTCAGGAAAGGTAACATAACGGTGGAAGTATACACCGCTAAGTTTGAAAGGTTGTCTCAGTTTTACCAAGTGGTAAAGTAAGCTTCGGATGACGAACGGAGAATGCAGAAGTATAAGACGGGCATAAGTGCTTTTATGACTTATGGTCTCAGTTCTTATACTGTTACCAATTTTGTTGCCTTAGTGCAGTCAGCCCGTGTCGCCGAGGATGACCTCATAGGAAGTATGGGAAAGGAGAAGGTAGTTGAATCATCAACTCCGAATGCAAAGTCCTAAGATAATTTCATCAAAGGAAAAGCAGGTGCAATTCCTTGATTCTTCAAAGGTTAGAAGATGTTCTAACTGTGGAAAGCCTCACAGTGGTGATTGCAAGTGAAGATCTAATCGGTGCTATTACAGTAATGTAGAGGGTCACTATGGTAAAGAGTGCCCTGCCAGGAAAAGTTCCAAGGAGTCATAAGCAGCTCCAAGGCAAGGACGAGTCAACACTTTGAATGCTTAGACAGTTACGAATGCTGACGGTATACTTAGAAGGATGGGAGTCCTATTCAATGACTCGATCAGCATATTATAAGATTCGGGTGCAACCTATTGCTGTATATCCCGATCGCATGTGAATCGGTTGGGATTAACCTTATCTTCGCTATCCGAGCTGATAACTATTTTAACTGCAGCTAAGGGTCGTGTCCAGACCTAATCTTTGTATAGAATTGTCTACTTGTCATAGGAGGCAGAAATTTCATTGTAGAATTTATTGTTTGCCTATGAGAAGTGTGGACACCATTTTGGGTATGAATAAGATGACTGCAAATCATGTTGCAATCGACGGTGTTAATTAACTATCAGTTCCTCTTCAGAATCAGTTGAATTGTCTAAGACAAATTCGGAAGCGGTTACCTAGTTCACCTTAGACGGTCAATCTTCATTCCAAGGTGCGGGAGCACATGTTAGTATGTTATCTGCATCCACTGAAACTAGTTTAGATTTGGCGAACGTTCAAGTTGTGAATGACTTTCTGGATGTTTTCACGATGAAGTTTCTTCTGAACCTCCAGAACGAGAAGTAGAGTTTACTGTAGAATTGATTCCTGGCACGGGATCAATATCTATTGTTTCTTATTGATGGTTTCTTGAGAATTAAAGGAAATGGAGTCTCAACTTGAAGAGTCGATGTTAAAGAAATTCATTCGACCGGGCGCTTTTCTATGGGGTGTTCCGGTGTTGCTTGCCAAGAAGAAATATGGAAGTAGGAGATTGTTTATTGATTATCAACAACTTAACAAAGTGACGGTCGAGAATAAATATCCCTTTGCCAAGGATAGACGATTTGCTTGAGCAATTTGAGGCGCTGCTGTGTTTTCTAAAAAATTGATCTGAGGTCAGGATATCATCAAATAAAAGTTAGAGCCTTAGATATTCCGAAGACAGCTTTCCGTACTAGGTATGGACATTATGTGTCTATAGTGATGCCCTTCGGTTTGACTAATGCTCCAGCGGTATTCGGGGATACGTGAACCGAGTTTTCCACACGTACCTAGATCAATTTGTAGTCGTTTCATTGATGGTATCTTGATGTACTCGAAGACCATTGAGGAGCATGTCCAACATCTCCGCATTGTTTTGAAAGTACCCCGAGAAAGTAAGTTGTACTTGAAACCATCGAAGTGTGATTTTTGGGTGTCAGAAGCAAAGTCTTTGGGACATGTGATTTCCCAAGTCGGGAGTTTCTGTAGATCCCAGTAAGAAGGAAGCGGTGTGGAATGGAAGTGACCGACATCAGTCGCAGAGATCAGAAGTTTTCTAAGTCTTGCCGGTTACTACAGGAAGTTTATCGAAGGATTCTCACGGTTAGTTATTCCACTTACTCGGTTAACTCGTGAGGGTCATCCGTTTACGTGGAATGCCGATTGTGAAGAACGTTTTCAAGAGTTGAAGATTTTGACTTCTGCTCCAACCCTGATTCTCCCAGATCCGTTTTTGGGAATCCAAAGTTACAGCGACGCTTCTGGGAATGGTTTGAGACGTATTCTAATGCAAAATCAACAAGTAGTAGCTTGGGCGTCCAGACAATTAAAGCCTCATGAGAAGAGATATCCGACTCATGATTTGTAATTGGCATCTATTGTGTATGCACTGAAGATTTGGAGACGTCACCTGTATGAGTCTCGTTTCAATGTCTTTAGTGGTCGCAGGAGTTTAAGGTATCTGTTTGATCAGAGGGTATCTGTTTGATCAGAGGGTATCTGTTTGATCAGAAAGAACTGAATAACAGGCAAAGAAGTGTGTTGAGTTTCTGGAGGATTATAAATTCGTGTTGATGTAACGTTCAAGAGAGGCCAATGTTGTAGCTGATGCGCTAAGTAGGAAATCCATTCATATGAAAGAGTTGTTGACGCAAGAAATGGGATTGTTAGAGTCTTTTAGATCTAAGTTGGAGTACATCCATAAGTTTCCACTTTGGTGGCGAGGTATTAGTTTATTAACCTCTCCTTGGTGAAGGTTGACAATGAGATTGTCTTACGAAATTCCGTTTGACAAGTCGAACGTGAATACGGATATGTAAATGAGGTAACTGCTGACTGTTGTCACGTTGCGAATAACCATCAAAGGATTAATTGATGGATCTACTTGTAGGTGACTGAAATTTCCGAAGTGAAGCTTGGCGTGCGGTGTAATAGTTATGAAAAATCGTTTTTGTGAAAACCGCATGCTAAAGTTAATTTTGGGAACGAATTAAGAGGCAAATAGATTATGATTGAGGAGGAAAATCCTAGGAGGATTGCTTAGGTTGAGGGGAAGCTCTCAACGCTATTGACTAATTTGGAAAGGAATCGGATGCATCGTGGTAAAAACCTCGTGATGAAATTGCAATAGAGGAAAAAGAGCTCTGAGTTCTATTTGATAGTTGTTTTGAGAACAACAGAGGTGATTTTCATTACGTTCAAATTTATTCGATGTCCCCGCGGTTTATTTCTACGTTTAAGATAAACGTTTCTGGTAAATCCTCATTTCATCCTCTTTTGAAAAGTGTTGTCTCGAAATCTTGGGGGCGAGCCAAGAAGTTTCACAGATGACCTTCCATCACATTTTTCAATGTGTGCAGGAACTGTTATGGATTTTAGAAGGTTTGTTGAGAACGTGTTTATTCCCTTCGAAGAAATTGTCGTTGTTTTTACCTTTGCCGAGGAGTACCAGTTTGTGGATCTCGTTTTCAACTTGTATGTCTATCAAGTGTCTTGTATTAAACCCTTTGATTTAGATTAATCAAAGTTGGGGAGTAAACGAGGATAATTGGAATGAAGTTCGGAAGTGTTTTCAAACGCGGTGTCGAGCCTATGTAGGCGAATGATGAGTTTCTCGTGTTGATTTGTAACCAGAGAGTCCGTATCAAGGTAGTAGTGGGTCATACTTGGAGATTGATGTGCCAACTTCGTGAAGATTTCTACTCATTTCGTTAATTCAAGAATGTTTTCCAGCAAATTTGGACCTTGCTGAGAATGTCGATTCTCGGTTAGTCGGATAAAAGACTTGACGAAATTTTGAGGACAAAATTCCTTCAAGTTGGGGAGAATGTAACACCCGCAAAATAATTAGTAGAATTATTTTGGTGTTAACCCACTTAAACTAAATTAGTACTTAACTGGTAAATTTATTGAGTGCTAAAATTATTTATTGGTTATCATCGGATCGTTAACCGGATAATACGGATCAAGGAAGTTTCAGAATCGAAATAGGAGAATTAGATCAATATGGTAATTGGACCGCGTTGCTAATTATATACTAAATATATATATGTGTATACGTGTGTGTGGGTGAGAAAGAATTAGAAAGAATAAAAGAAAGAAAGGAGAAACAGAGGGAAAGAAGAATGGAAAGGAGAAGAAAAGAGAGAGATGGCGTGAGGGAGAAGAGAAGAGGGAGGAAGGAGAATTCATCAAAACGACTTCCGTCCAACACGAAAAATGCTCAGCGTTACTTCCTCTTCGATTTGGTACCAAGATCTTCATCATCAACTCACTCTCTCTCATTTTACCATTTTCGATTTGAGAGGAAAAAAATAGAGGTTTTGTGGTTCAAGCTCAAGGGAAAGCTAAGGACGATGTTTAGGAGCGAGCACGAGGTGGATTACTCGAGTATTGAAGATCGATTGGGTGAGTTAGGTTGAAAAATCAAGATTTGAGGTTTATGTGAATAGTGGCTTGAGGTGAAGAAGATGATGAATAGTGCCCATGGAGAATTTCGGGAAATCGGTATTCCGGACAAAAGCGGTTTCGTGATCGAGTGGGAAGCTTTGGAAGCGGATTGGGTGTCACCGGAACGGGGAGCGTTCGTGTGGCTACTCGGTGATTTGGCGAAGTCGCGATGATTTGGCGAAGTCTCGGTGATTTTGAAGTCTCGGTGTCGGCACACGCTTCAAGGGTGAGTTCTACTCACGTTTAGGATTTTCGTTTTTCGAATTAATTGATTAACTGTTTTATCGCTTTCGCTGGTCTGGAATATTACTTGATATTGTCTGATTCGGGTTAGGAATCGATTGGGGCGAGTCTCGGGTTGCGTCGCGTTAAAAATGAAATTTTTGGTGATTTGATTCGAGAGATTTTGATTTAAAACCGTTATTTGAAAATATGTCGCGTTTTAATACAATTCGTTTTGATTGAGTTTTTGATTGGATTGATTGATTGTGTGGTTTGTATTGGATTCATTTTACTGGTTGTCAATTCTGTTTTCGATCGGAACAAGAATCGGAATTGAGCGGAATAGCGGTTTTCGCGCGAAACCGCCAAAATTCTGCAGCATCAGGTCTCCATCGCGTCGCGACCTCCCTCCTTCGCGTCGCGACCATGCCTCAATTTGCAACGAAAATGTTTCTGTCTTTCTTCGCGTCGCGACGGTTTCGTATCGCGTCGCGACGCTTTGCAGATTTTCAACAGTTTTTCACTGATTTTGTTTTCGCGATATCTTTTGATTCCGGAACCCGATTGAGGTGTTCTAAGATGCGTTGGAAAGCTTATTCAGAGGCCTAACTGAATATTCTATTTTTAAGGCAAAATGAACTGTTTTTGATATTGAAAATTGTGTCGAAAAGTGATCAACTAGAGTGCGAGTGTGAACTGCGTTTTTATAAAAAGAAAATGTGGATTAAGTGTTTCATTGATTGTCTAATTTGATGGACCGTGGGTTCATAGTACTGTAGATATATGTTTATATATCGAGTTGGGTGACGACCCTATGTTGTAACATACTAGGGGGAGGGAGTCATGATCCTCTTACCTAGGCTCCATGCCAATAGGAGAATGTACTATTGGTAGGGGGGTTCACCGGCTTGCAGCGTTCGCGTCAGCGGTGTTATGTTGTTTGTAGTGTGATACCGGCTTGCAGCGTTCGCGTCAGCGGTGTCGTACTGAGTTAACAGGTTACCGGCTTGCAGCGTTCGCGTCAGCGGTAATCTGTTTTTGTGTGATTGTTTTTATGCGGTTCATCGGATGGAGCGTTCGCGCGGCCGATGCCGTATTGACTTAAAACCGGATTTTTTTAATTGAACCGAGAGTGCGAGTAGGGGTCTCGGTAGAACTCACTGAGACAAGTTGTCTCACCCAATCCATTGTTGTTGTTTTACAGAGAAACAGGGAAAGAGGAGATCCACAGAGGCACGAGCAGGTTGCCCTCGGACTGGCTACTGAAGACTTAGCTTTATGTTTAAGCTTATTTCCCTTTTGTTGTCTGTATACTGAGACATTATGTATTTACTGTATATCTTTCTTCCGCTTTCTTGTATGATACTGAATACTATGGATGCTGATGGTATATGGTCTGAGAACCATATTGTCTTGTTGTAAATAAGACTGTTTGGGTTATATTCAGCGAAAAATTTATAGTGATATTCAGTGTCTAAACAGGAATTATATCTCTGATGTGTTACTAATGTGCATTTGGGTATTTTTAGTCGATAGAAATACCGGGGTGTTACAGGTGTTGAGTGCTAATCTCTTTGTTAAACTATTGGTGTAGGTTAACATTGCATATCTCTTGTTATTCCCCTAAAACCATTCGACAAACACTTCACACAATTCGACAAACACTTCACACAATTCGACAAACACTTCACACAATTCGACAAACACACAATTCGACTAACACTTCACAGAATTCGACAACACTTCACAGAATTCGACTAATATGGGTTGTACCTAGTACATTCGATATTGGTTGTTTGCTTCCGCTACCCTTACGAATTAAAGCACTCTAATTCGTATCAATATCGAATCTCTATATGCTCTCAATGATGCATGAAACAAAAATTTCTATCTCACATATGTGTCTAATACTTGATGAGTTATATTTAATTTCTACTTTATAACACATTTTCAACAGATGTAGATAGATCTTTACAAAGCTAACCTTCACCGAGGATTCTTCCTCTATTGATATTATCACGAGTCACATGACCGCTGTTTCTGGGGGTGAGTATTAAGAACTTTTTGGGTCTCCAGTCATGAGCTTCGAGTCTCTGCTATCAAGGTACCAATCTGACCCCCATACCTTGAAGCATACCTGCACTAAAATCAAGTTGAAAGTTTTGGTACCCAAATCTCTTTGGGTCCTTGTGGGTTAGTCATCAAGGGGTTTGTTTTCACAATCCACCTTGGTTTGTTACAAGCAGGTATAAGGGTACCAAGCTCACACAATTTACGAATAGAGCATCTATGAGAGCTATGGTTCCCTTTTTGACAATAAGTGCAAGAGAAAACAGTAGGTGTCTTACTTGAAGTAGCAACTACAAAAGTCATTTTCTTTTTCAAAACAGAGGAGGTGGAATTACCTTCATACCCAATACCTCTCCTATCAACATATTCATGTTGAGAGTGCAGTATCTTGGTTAAGGTCTTTTCACCAACCTCAAACATTTTTAAAGACTCTTTCAAAATTTCATTTTCAACCTTGACTTTTTCAAAATTTTGTTTAAGCTCAAGAAACTCAAGGTTGAAAGGTTTGGTTTTATGTAGCTCATTCTTCAACTTAGCTACCTCATTCTCAAGGGTCTCAGTTTGAGTGAGCATGCTTTTGTTGCTCTTTGTCAATTTCTTAGATTTTAACAAAAGAGTTTCATGTTCAAAATAAAGAGCTTCAAAGGCCTCACTTAAATCTTGACTACTATACATATCATCAATTAAATCATCATGCTCAAGTGAATCAGAAAGACTATGGTTATCAAGGATTACCTTAGATGCGTCATTTTCCATATGACAAACAACATTGGCAGTCTTCTCTTCTTCATCTGTTTCATTATCAGTGCCAAGACTGTCCCATGTAGCCTCAGGGGTGTCATTTTCCGTAAAATAGATAACGTTTGCAACCTCCTCTTCTTCATTAGTTTCACTATTAGTATCAGAATTGTCTCATGTGGCCTTCATGGCTTTCTTCCGTGGGTATTTGGATTTTCGCTTTGCACAATTCCCTTTGAGATGACCCGGTTTGTTGCATTCAAAACATTTTGGTTGATTATCTCTTCTCTCATAACTGTCTTCTTTGTTGTACCCAGTTTTCTTTGAGTAGTCACCCTTCCCAAGCTTGTTGAATCTCATGAATTCTTCAAACATTTTAGCCATGTCTTCATCATCGGATTCTTCATCAGACTCAAACTCTTTCCTTGCTACCTTAGGAGTTTTAGCAACAAGAGCAAGAGACTTCCTTTCTTTGACCACTTCTTTTTCTTGAACCTTATTAGCGGCCAACACCACCTCAAATGCAAGAAGTGACCCAATCAAGTCTTCTTGAGGTAAAGTGCCAATATCTTTGGCTTCAGTGATAGCACAAGTCTTAGGAAAGAACTCACTAGTCAAGGATGCAAGAATCATCCCATTTAAATCTTTTGTTGAATACTTCTTTCCAAGTGCTCTCCAGTTGTTTACTATCAGATTCAATCTTTGGTGCATAGTTGCAACAGATTCACCTTCCTTCATTTTGAAGGCTTCATACTCGGAAGTGAGAATTCTAATTTTTGTATCTTTCACCTGACTTGTACCGACATGTGTTGCTTCCAAACAGTCACAAATTTCTTTAGCTGTGTGACAACCTTTTACCCTTCCATATTCTTCTTTACATAGAGATAAGTGAAGAATGTTCATTGCTTTGGCATTTTGAGATATTTTATCCAGCTCAGACTTTCTCAGCTCACTCAGGTCAATGGTATAGATATCTTCAACAGGTACTTCCTCTGCTTTACCAATAGCTTGATATTTTGTAGTATCTCCGTCAACAGCACCACCAGGTTTTGTAATTTTGATTTTCATTGGAATGAGTGGTCCATCAACAATAATCCTTCATAGAGTGAAATCTATTGCCTACACATGACATTTCATTCGACTACTCCAATAGTCATAGTTAGTCCCATCAAACAGAGGTGGCCTATAGAAGGACATCCCCTCTTTCATAACCTTAGAGGGGGTGAATAAGGTTATACGCTAAAAAATGAATTCTTATCGGTTTTGCAAAACATTAATAATGCTAGTTTAAATTGAGTGCGGAAAAAGGAATTTAAACTATATGCATTTCCTAAGCAGGCAGATCCAGTTACAGTGATATATTACGCTAACTGTATTATAATCAAATTTCACGATAAACAGATGCAGCGCAGTGATATCAAATATAACTATAGACATATATAAACGATAAAGCAAGTAAAGAGAAGGGAAAGAGATACACCGTGATTTTTACGAGGTTCGGGATAAAACCCCTACGTCCTCGGCCTCCGGCTTTGCAACCTTTGGACTTGATGACAACCACTATATGTGAAGAACCTCTTTAATGTTTTACAACCAAGCAACTTCCCTATAGCTAATCTCAATTTACCCAAATTGAGAACCCGAGCTCCCCGCTAAGGATTTCGCAACCACTTCAATCTCCCCGATTGAACGACCCAAGAACACTTCCCAGAATTTCACAATAACCACTTCAATCTCCCGATTGAACGACCCAAGAACGCTTCCCAGGATTTCACAATAACCACTTCAATCTCCCGATTGAATGACCCAAGAACACTTCCCAGGATTTCACGACAACCAAACAATATAGATGAATACAATAGAGATATATGATCCAATCACTTAAGCAGTATAACAATATAGTAGCTGAGAGAGATGAGTGATTTGGATCTAGAAGAACTTGAAAAAATGATATGACAATGAAAGTTCTTTTTCTCTTTTTCAGATCTATGAGAATGCGTAGTGTTGGTGTGTATTTGTTTGTGAAGCCAAGGTCCCTATTTATAGGATTTGTAAAAAAAATGACCGTTGGACTTAAAACAAATAATGCATAATCGATTATGTGCTCTGTATAACTAAGAGTGATAATCGATTCTTTTCTTTAAAAGGAAAGGAAACAAATCATAAATGAGTGATAATCCATTGTTTGCTTAAAACAAGGAGTATATAATCGATTAAGTGCTTCAAGGAAGCATAAAATCGATTATGAGCTTTAAAAGTGGAGTAAACAATCGATTGTTTCAAGGAAGCATGTAATCGATTCTTTTCTTTGAAAACACAACTTGGAAATCGATTATGTGCTCAGGAAAGGTTGTAAATCGATTTTCATCTTTCATTGGGAGTTGGAAATCGATTTTACACTTTAGAAAACATAGTGTGAATCGATTTCTTGTTTTCATAAATTGGTTTTTGTGTTACGTGCCTTTCTTGTGCATGCATGCATTTGAAAAAATATTTTTCTATGCTTTTAACATAACAGTTTTATTTTTAAAACATTTTTTAAAACATCATCTCTCAACTACTAAAAGTCATATAACTGAAGTGATAGGATCTTACACTTTGTCCTATCAAAAGCAGATAAACAATTTGGTCTTCTTTGAACTTTTAGTAGCTTCTCCTCCAAGCTGCTGCACTTTGAGATATCCTGCTTTTTATGTCCCGTACTTTTATACAATTGTAATCATTAGTAGAAAAAACGTAATTTGTTATCATACAAAACAAAGAGTGTTTGTCCTTAGTTCAACAAACACCATATTTTTCACACCAAGTCTTGAATGATGAGTTTTCGTACTCTCCTCCATGATCACTTCTAATTTCCTTGATGGCTAAGCTTTTCTCATTCTGTAACTTTCTGCACAACTTAGCAAACTCATTAAAAGCATCACTTTTATTTGCAAGTAGAATGACCCAAGTATACCTAGAGTAATCATCTACAATCACGAAGACATACTTAGACCCTCCTAGACTTACAACATCAATTTCACCAAATAAATCAAGATGGAGTAATTCAAGCACATTTTTGGTGGAAATAACAAGTTTTGATTTAAAAGAGGATTTATGCAACTTACCTAGCTGACATGCATCACATAATTGACCCTTTTCATATTTCAACCTAGGTAGACCTCTAACATGCTCATTCTTACTCAATTTGGATAAATGTTCTATACTAGCATATCCTAAACGTCTATGCCACAGATCCACATCATCAAGCAAGGAAGGCATGCATACAATATCATTACTCACATTATCTAAATCAACATAATATACATTGTTTTCTCGAAAGCCAGTAATATAGAGTTTAGAAGATCTATGAGTAATAACACATTCATCAACAGAAAATTGCACATCAAAGTCACTATCACATAATTGGCTAACACTTAGCAAATTGAATTTTACACCATCAACTAGTAGCGCATTTTTAATTTTGATTGTGTTTTCCTTACCCACACAACCTTTACCTATTACTTGTGCAGATTCATTGTTGGCAAATTTCACAGATCCACTTGCTTTGTTGCTCAATTTCAAGAATAGAGAAGCATCACCAGTCATATGCCTTGAGCATCCACTATCAAGCATCCACACATTTTTCTTCTTGGATGACTGACCAACCGTAGGAGTGTCATTTTCCATAAGACAAACAACATTTGCAGTCTTCTCTTCTTCATCAGTTTCACTATCAGTGTGAAGTTTGTCCCATGTAGCCTCAGGTATGTCACTTGCCATAAGACAAACAGCATTTGCGAGTTCCTCTTCTTCATCTGTATCACCATCAGTATCTGTGTTGTCCCATGTGGCCTTCATGGCTTTCTTTTGTTGATACTTGGACTTTAGCTTAGGACAATTTACTTTGAGATGACCCGGTTTGTTCCATTGAAAACACTTTGGTTGATCATCTCTTTTCTCATACCTGTCTTCTTTGTTGTACCCAGATTTCTTTGAAAAGTCATCGTTTCCAAGCTTGTTAAATCTCATGTATTTTTTGATATTTTTGGCTAACATAGCCATGTCTTCATCATCGGATTCTTC
This sequence comes from Astragalus membranaceus, assembly GCA_039519185.1. NCBI lineage: Eukaryota > Viridiplantae > Streptophyta > Magnoliopsida > Fabales > Fabaceae > Astragalus > Astragalus membranaceus. The sequence continues at coordinate 127,279,781 of CM076848.1, read as the reverse complement.
ATCAGACTCAACCTCTTCCCTTGCTACCTTAGGAGCTTTAGCAACAAGAGCAAGAGACTTCACTTCTTTTTCTTGAACCTTCTTAGCGGCCAACACCACCTCAAATGCAAGAAGTGACCTAATCAAGTCTTCTTGAGGTAAAGTACCAATATCTTTGGCTTCAGTGATAGCACAAGTCTTAGGAAACAATTCACTAGTCAAGGATGCAAGAATCTTCCCATTCAAATCTTTAGTTGAATACTTCTTTCCAAGTGCTCTCAAGTTGTTTACTATCAGATTCAATCTTTGGTGCATAGCTGCAACAGATTCACCTTCCTTCATTTTGAAGGCTTCATACTCGGAAGTGGGAATTCTAATTTTTGTATCTTTCACCTGACTTGTACCGACATGTGTTGCTTCCAAACAGTCCCAAATTTCTTTAGCTGTCTAACAACCTTTTACCCTTCCATATTCTTCTTCACATAGAGATAAGTGAAGAATGTTCATTGCTTTGGCATTTTGAGATATTTTATCCAGCTCAGACTTTCTCAGCTCACTCAGGTCAATGGTATAGATATCTTCAACAGGTACTTCCTCTGCTTTACCAATAGCTTGATATTTTGTAGTATCTCCTGTCAATAGCACCACCAGGTTTTGTAATTTTGATTTTCATTAGAATGAGTGGTCCATCAACAATAATCCTCCATAGAGTGAAATCTATTGCCTGCACGTGACATTTCATTCCACTACTCCATTAGTCAAAGTTAGTCCCATCAAACAAAGGTGGCCTATAGAAGGACATCCCCTTTTTCATAAATGAACCCATGATCAGAAAAATAAATAAAATAAAATTGCGAGATGTTAAGCTTTATATGCAATTCCTAGCTCTGATACCAATTGTTGGACTATATGATAACCTTAGAGGGGGGTGAATAAGGTTATACGCTAAAAAATGAATTCTTATCGGTTTTTAAAAACATTAAGAATGCTAGTTTAAATTGAGTGCGGAAAAAGGAATTTAAACTATACGCATTTCCTAAGCAGGCAGATCCAGTTACAATGATATATTACGCTAACTGTATTATAATCAAATGTCACGATAAACAGATGCAGCGCAGTGATATCAAATATAACTATAGACAAATATAAACGATAAAGCAAGTAAAGAGAAGGGAAAGAGATACACCGTGATTTTTACGAGGTTCATGATAAAACCCCTACGTCCTCGGCCTCCGGCTTTGCAACCTTTGGACTTGATGACAACCACTATATGTGAAGAACCTCTTTAATGTTTTACAACCAAGCAACTTCCCTGTAGCTAATCTCAATTTACCCAAATTGAGAACCCGAGCTCCCCGCTAAGGATTTCACAACCACTTCAATCTCCCCGATTGAACGACCCAAGAACACTTCCCAGGATTTTACAATAACCACTTCAATCTCCCGATTGAATGACCCAAGAACGCTTCCCAGGATTTCACAATAACCACTTCAATCACCCGATTGAACGACCCAAGAACACTTCCCAGGATTTCACGACAACCAAACAATATAGATGAATACAATAGAGATATATGATCCAATCACTTAAGCAGTATAACAATATAGTAGCTGAGAGAGATGGGTGATTTGGATCTACAAGAACTTGAAAAAATGATATGACAATTAAAGTTCTGTTTCTCTTTTTCAGATCTATGAGAATGCGTAGTGTTGGTGTGTATTTGTTTGTGAAGCCAAGGTCCCTATTTATAGGATTTGTAAAAAAAATGACCGTTGGACTTCAAACAAATAATGCATAATCGATTATGTGCTCTGTATAACTAAGAGTGATAATCGATTCTTTTCTTTAAAAGGAAACAAATCATAAATGAGTGATAATCCATTGTTTGCTTAAAACAAGGAGTATATAATCGATTAAGTGCTTCAAGGAAGCATAAAATCGATTATGAGCTTTAAAAGTGGAGTAAACAATCGATTGTTTCAAGGAAGCATGTAATCGATTCTTTTCTTTGAAAACACAACTTGGAAATCGATTATGTGCTCAGGAAAGGTTGTAAATCGATTTTCATCTTTCATTGGGAATTGGAAATCGATTTTACACTTTAGAAAACATAGTGTGAATCGATTTCTTGTTTTCACAAATTGGTTTTTGTGTTACGTGCCTTTCTTGTGCATGCATGCATTTGAAAAAATATTTTTCTAGGCTTTTAACATAACAGTTTTATTTTTAAAACATTTTTTAAAACATCATCTCTCAACTACTAAAAGTCATATAACTGAAGTGATAGGGTCTTACACTTTGTCCTATCAAAAGCAGATAAACAATTTGGTCTTCTTTGAACTTTTAGTAGCTTCTCCTCCAAGCTGCTGCACTTTGAGATATCCTGCTTTTTATGTCCCGTAATTTTATACAACTGTAATCATTAGTAGACAAAACGTAATTTGTTATCATACAAAACAAAGAGTGTTTATACCGGAAGTGAGATATCTTTAGTTGAATACTTCTTTCCAAGTGCTCTCAAGTTGTTTACTATCAGATTCAATCTTTGGTGCATAGCTGCAACAGATTCACCTTCCTTCATTTTGACGGCTTCATACTCGGAAGTGAGAATTCTAATTTTTGTATCTTTCACCTGACATGTACCGACATGTGTTGCTTCCAAACAGTCCCAAATTTCTTTAGCTGTCTGACAACCTTTTACCCTTCCATATTCTTCTTCACATAGAGATAAGTGAAGAATGTTCATTGCTTTGGCTTTTTGAGATATTTTATCCAGCTCAGACTTTCTCAGCTCACTCAGGTCAATGGTATAGATATCTTCAACAAGTACTTTCTCTGCTTTACCAATAGCTTGATATTTTGTAGTATCTCCGTCAACAGCACCACCAGGTTTTGTAATTTTGATTTTCTTTGGAATGAGTGGTCCATCAACAATAATCCTCCATAAAGTGAGATCTATTGCCTGCACATGACATTTCATTCGACTACTCCAATAGTCTTAGTTAGTCCCATCAAACAGAGGTGGCCTATAGAAGGATATCCCCTCTTTCATAAAAGAACCCGTGATCAAAAAAAATAAATAAAATAAATTTGGGAGATGTTAAGCTCTATATGCAATTTCTGGCTCTTGATACCAATTGTTGGACTATATGATAACCTTAGAGGGGGGTGAGTAAGGTTATATGCTAAAAATGAATTCTTTTTAATTTTCAAAATATTAACAATGAATGTTTAAATCGAATGCGGAAAATAGGATTTAAACTATATGCACTACCTAAGCAAGCTATACCTATGACAGATCCAGTTACTATGATATATTACGCTAACCACATTATAATCAATTTTAACGATAAACAGATATATGCAGCGCAATGATATCAAAAATAACTATAGACAAATATAAATAGTAAAGTAAAGTACAAGAGTAGGGAAAGAGATACACCGTGAATTTTACGAGGTTCGGGATAAAAGCCCTACGTCCTCGGCCTCCGTCTTTGCAACCTTTGGACTTGATAACAACCACTATATGGGAAGAACTTCTTCAACGTTTTACAAGCAAGCAACCTTTGCCCTATAGCTAATCCCAATTTACCCAAATTGAGAACCCGAGCTCCCCGCTAAGGATTTCGCAACCACTTCAATCTCCCCGATTGAACGACCCAAGAACACTTCCCAGGATTTCGCAACCACTTCAATCTCCCCGATTGAACAACCCAAGAACACTTCCCAGGATTTCGCAATAACCAAACAGTAGATGATTACAATAGAGAAACTATGATCCAATCACTCAAGCAGTATAACTGTAACATCCGCAAAATAATTAGTAGAATTATTTGGATGTTAACCCAATTAAACTAATTTGGTACTTGACAGGTAAAATTATTGAGTGCTAAAATTATTTATTGGTTGTCATCGGATCGTTAACCAGATAATACGGATCAAGGAAGTTTTGGAATCGAAATAAGAGGCTTAGATCAATGTGGTAATTTTACCACGTTACCAATTATATATTAAATATATATATATGTGTAACCGTGTGTGTGTGTGAAAAAAAAGAAAAGAAAAGAATTGAAAGAAAGAAAGAAAAGGAAGCCAGAGAGAGGAACAGAGAGGAAAAAGGGAAAGAAGAAAGAATGGGGGAGGAGGAAGAAGAGGAAAAAGGAAGGGTTTACGCTCATCAAAACGACTTCCTTCCAACACGAAAAACGTTCAGCGTTACTCCCTCTTCGATTTGGTACCAAGATCGTCAACAACAACTCACTCTCCTCAAATCCACCATTTTCGATTTAGAGCTCTAAAGTGAGGTTTCGATGGTTGGAGTTCAAGGATAGCTTGGGATGGTCGTTGGCGCGAACCCAAGGATGATGGATCGTTGATTGGGAGCTAGTTGGGTGTTTTAGGGTTGAAAATCAAATTTGAGGGTTTTGTGTAAATAGTGCTTCATGAGGAGGAAGGTGATGAATAGTATCCATGGAGAATTTCGGGGAATTCGGTTTTACGGTCAAAAGATTTCTCGAGGTCGAGTGGGAAGCTTTGGGAGCGGATACGGATGTCGCTGGAGCGTGGAATTGTCTCTGTAACACCCCTTTTCTAATAACCTTACTATTTAATAAAATCAGAGTTTTTTTTTTTAAAACAATCTAAGCGAGTGCTACACTTACTCCATTAAATCAACAACATCAATTTTCATAGTTCGACTAAAAGCCACAAGATACATAGCACCATGAAATACCGTTTAGTTCACATCAACCAAATACGGTCACTACCGCAGCGGAATAATAATAAGTTCGAAAACAAAACCAATACATCACCAATAATAGTCTAACAGTATAAAGACAATAACACATAAGCATAAGACGCCCCCCCCCGGTGCTACGTATCAGAGCATGACACTTCCTACCAGACGAAGGCATAAGGGTAACCTTCACTCGTTATTACCTGCACGTTGCCGACATAAGAAGCAACATAAAAGCAGTAGGGTGAGTCTCTTTTCATAATTAATAACATATGGAATAAGCACTGCATAGGAAAGGTAACTAGGCACACCGATTCACAACAAAGGCAGCAACCACATCACAATTACAATCTCCAAACAAAAATACAAAAGGTATGGTTATGCATGAAATGCAACCCAAACTCCACGGGCACATGCATGTCAGATCCGTCACCAAACACAACTAGGCCGAAGCCTCTGCTCACCAATTAAAATTAGGCCGAAGCCTCTGCTCACCAATTATGCACATGGTTCATGAGATGCTATGGAAATGCACAACAACACACCACAAAATTTATCAATTCACCATTAAATCAACTCACCATTTTATTCATATTCTCACCATTGTATTAATCAGCTCACCAATTAAAATTAGGCCGAAGCCTCTGCTCACCAATTACACCATAATGCACTCACCAACTCAACCCACCACTCACACCAACACCAATTTCAATTAGGCCAATTTAGGATTTGACATAGCATAGGGAAAGTGAGTAAAAATTGCAATTAGACACCTTGAACAACTTCAGTCCAGAACCACCAGTAAAACAATCCATTTTTGCATAAAACAAGAATATTTGGATAGACACCGAAATTAGCTTCGAAACGCATTTTGAACCGTTAAATTTGGATAACCGAGTCAAAAGTTACATTAAAAACAAGTTTGGGAAAATTTGGGCAACATCCTGATTTTGGCGCCCAGCAAAAACTGGCGCAGGGCGCCTAGCGCCCAGACATTGGCGCAGGAAAAACTGGCGCAGGGCGCCTAGCGAAAACTGGCGCAGGGCGCCTAGCAAAACAGGCGCAGAGCGCCTAGCACCCAGACACTGGTGGAGGGAAACTAGCGCAGGGCGCCTAGCAAAACTGGCGCAGGAACACGGCGCCCATGCATAAGGCGCCTTGGCAAAACACGCAAGAAAACTCTTTTAACTTCGAAATTAATTTTGCACGAGCCAAATACTCAGAATATGGGAACCCAACAAAAATTTTGGCAAAATGTGACACGCACCATTAGCGCCCATGGGCTAGGCGCCTAAGGCCGAGACAGACCACAACTCCTGTGACTCCAAAAATTATTTTACACGAGCCATTTAGCTTGGACATGAAAACCCAGTATCAATTTTCGCAAAATGAACAACAAAAAATTGGGGCCCTTGGCGCCCATGGCACAAGGCGCCTAGTGTAACACCCTAAAATATTTAATTAATTTATTTAATTAAGTATTTAGGAATTTAAATTAATTAAGTGGATATAATTTAATTATTAGAAATTATATTAAAATGTGTAGAGGGTATTAGAAGATGGAGGTGCCAAATTAGATGGACTTGGGCTTAAGTGAGAAGCCCAAGCCCATGAGTCAAGTCATATGCGAAGTGGAGCCTAGGGGTTAGGGTTCATTGGGGATCATTTGCGAAAAATGGAGAATGGAGAGGAGGAGAGAAAGAAGTGCGCCGTAGGGAGGAGGAGAAGAGGAGAGCAAGTCGCAAGCTCCAAGGAGAAAGGAGAAGGTGTGATCCGGTTTCCATGGTTCCGTTCGTGATCGTCCCTAGAGATCCTATTCATCTAATTCGAGGTTAGGGGAGCTCTTTCTTTCCATCAAATAGAATTCTATGATAGGTCTTAATCTAGGTTGTTGGACTAGATCCTTGATGCATACCTATTCTTGATGTTCTTGATATGTTGATGTAGTTCTTGACGTTCTTGATATGTTGATGTAGTTCTTGACGTTCTTGATATGTTGATGTCGTTCTTGACGATCTTGATATGTTGTTGTTGTTGTGCGAATTGATGTGTTTCCCTTATAGGTTGTGGATGTTGATCTTTACATGTATATATATATATATATATATACGAATTGAGGTGTTCTTGATAGGTTGTTGATGTCGATCTTTACATATATATATATATATATATATATATATATATATATATATATATATATATATATATATATGCGAATTGATGCATGCCAAGAATTATTGATGTGTTCTTGATGTTCTTTAATGTTCTTGAATGTTTTTGGGTTGCCTATGATGATGATCTTCGTATATACATATATGTGTGCCATATGCGAATTGTTTTAGTGTTTTAACCTTGGGATAATACGAACTATGTATGTGTTTTGATGATGTTGGTATTTGCGAGTTCATGGAATTTATGGATTGGTATGTTGGGGAGCTTGATGCTTCGCATTTTGGGTGTGGGTGTGCAAGGGCGCCTAGGGCGCCAAAGTGATGATGATTTTAGTGCTCCAAAAGAATCTTGTTGATTGATTTAATTTAAGAGTCATTTTGAGTGTTGAAAATTATAGTATTTTGATGAGTTAAATTGCTAAAAATCAGTCTTTAGTGTTTTGGAAAATTGTGGGAAAAATGGTGATTTTTGGTGTTTAGTGTTGAAGAGTTGTTGGAAAAATTCTGGGTTTGTTGTTGCTGTTTTCTGGGCGCCAAGTGCCTGTGCTGGGCGCCTGTGGCCTGTGTGTGTTGCTGTGTGTTGCCAGAATTCCTGTGTGGCTAGGCGCTGGGCGCTGGGTGCCAGCGCTGGGCGCTGAGCGCCCATGCGCGTGTGTGTGTGTTGCGCCAAGGCGCTGGGCGCCAGGCGCTGGGCGCCAGGCGCTGGGCGCTGAGCGCCCGTGTGCGTTGCGTGTGCGTGTGTGTTGCGCCAAGGCGCTGGGCGCCAGGCGCTGGGCGCTGAGCGCCCTTGTGTGTTGCGTGTGCGTGTTGCGCCTTGCTGGGCGCCAGGTGCCTGGGCGCTGGGCGCCCATGGCGCCAGTTTCAGGATGTTCCCAAATGTTTTCGAAAACTGTTTTCGCTATAACTTTTGACCCGGATATCCATTTTGAACGATTCAAAAAGCGTTGTGAAGCATTTTCCGTTGTCCAGCTGTGTGTTCCATTTTTTAAAAATAAAAACTTAGAATTTCTGAAGGTTGCTGGGGCGCCCCAAGTGGCTGTTCCCGGTGACCGTTGCCGTGACAATGAAAAGATGTTTTGGGTGCCTTTAAAAATTCTCTTTTGCGTACGACCGGTGGTTTTAACAAAGTAATGTCAAAAATGATGATTTTGGCGATGATGCCTTCGGGGCTAGTTAAATGACTGTTTCGCCCTTAGTGGCTATTATTATTATATATGACGTGTAAAAGACTGTTTTGCCCCTTAGAGGCTATTATTATTTATAGTGATGTGTAAATGACGATGATGCCCTTGGTGGCTAGTAAATGACGTTTTCGCCCTCAGTGGCTATTGTGTGAGTTGATGATATCTGTGTAAGAGTGATGATGAAACCCCGTGACGTTTGAGGCCCGAGAGGTTAAGTGATGTTAAGGCCTAAAAGGCTAAGTGACGTTATTTGTGTGTGAATTGCGAAATGACAGGTGCTGTGCCTTTATTTGGCAAACCGGTAAGTGACGGGTCACATTGTTGCCTATGATCTGAGTAATTGTGTGGTTGTGTGTTGTGAGTGGTGCATGTCATAGTGTCTCATGCCCATATGCATAAAATCAGTGACGTTTTGAGGCCTGAGTGGCTAAGTGATGATGAGGCCTGAGTGGCTAAGCGACGTTTTGTGAAAAGGTACCTTCATGCATATGCCCGCGAGTGGGTTGCATTTCATAAGCCTACATGGCACGAGATGAGTTATTTGTACGTGATGTGAATGATGACTGTGATGTGGATATTTAGTGTTTTGGATGCTGATTTGTTCTAGTGTGTAGCCTATGTTTAGTACTTGTCATGTTTTCTATTATATGGATTGAATGATGCTCACCCTTTCCTGTTTGAATGTTGCCCCCATGTTGGTAACGTGCAGGTGATTTCCAGTGAAGGCCTTTAGCTTCACTAGCTGAGTCGGGTCGTCTGCTCTGATATGTAACACTAGGGAGGGGAATTGAATGTTGTTTAAGTCATTTATGACTGTTGTGGTTATTGGATTTTTAGTATTGTAAGCCTGGCATAGTGGTAATGCCTTTTATGATTAAACTGTCGGATTTCCGATGTGAAACTGTATTTTAATTGATCATGACGTTTTGGAGTTATTATAAGACTGTTTTCGAAAAGCTAGTTATTTGAAGTGTGACGTTTTAGCGAAGTAAGTGTGACATCCCTTGTGGTGTAAATAAATTTTGAAAACTCTGATATTTTTATTAAACAAATTACCGGGTAGAAAAGGGGTGTTACATAGAAGCCCAAGCCCATCTAATTTGGCACCTCCATCTTCTAATACCCTCTACACATTTTAATATAATTTCTAATAATTAAATTATATCCACTTAATTAATTTAAATTCCTAAATACTTAATTAAATAAATTAATTAAATATTTTAGGGTGTTACACCTAGCGCCAAAACTGGCAACACAGGGACACAGGCGCCCAGGAGGGCGCCCAGCGCCTGGAGCAGCAACAGAACACTGCAGTGGCAGCCTAGCTCATGGCGCCCAGCAGAATTTCCAGCAACACACACACACACACCTAGGTGCCTAAGGCTCCATCAATTTTTGAGTTCCTCTTAACATAACTACACCAAATTAAATCACCAACACTATCTATCAATACTAACACTAACCAACACATTTACCACCAAAATTCCTTCAGTCATAACATCAAACCCCTAGCATGCATATTGCGCATCAAATTCGTTTTCAACACCAATTAAACACAATTTTTACACAATTCAATTTCAGCATAGCAACAACATTTTAATACACAATTCGTTCAATAAAATCATTCTAAAACCTAGCCCTAGACAATACTCATCACATAAGCTATTAAGGATAAAAAGAGGACCCCCTAACCTCTTAGAATTCGAACCACCAAGCAAAGCTCCAAGGAATTGCAAGACACCTACAAGCCTTCTCTTCCTCCTTGAGTGATTCGCCCTTCTTCTCCTTCTCCTCCTCTCTTCGCGACCTCTCCTCTCACTTCTCCTTTTTTTTACGTTTTCTTTTTCTTTCTTTTGCAATTGAGTAAAAATGAAAACTAACTCACAAGACCCCTAAGTGAGTCGAATTCCATGACTAGACAATGGGCCACGGGCCTAATTGTGGATCATGGGCTCCCAAGCACCACCTAATTCGTGACAACACCTCCTAAACAAATAAAATAAAATGAAATAAATGCTGAATTAGTTAATTAAATTAAATAAATATTGTAAGCCTTAAATAACTTAATTAAATAAATAATTAAATTATTTTGGGGCGTTACAATCCTCCCCCACTTAGAATATTTCGTCCTCGAAATTACCTGAATCAAACAACTCCGGATATGCTTCCCGCATCTTACTCTCCAGCTCCCGAGTCATACTCTCACCAGCAGCTCCTAGCCACACCACTTTCACCAAAGGAATTTCCTTCCCTCTCAGAGTCTTCACTTCTCTATCTTCAATTCGCACAGGCATAGTCTCCAGTGAGATTATCCCGCACCTCTACTTCATCCATCTGAATCACATGAGACGGGTCCGGAACATACTTTCGAAGCTGTGACACATGAAACACGTCATGCAAGTTCGAAAGATTAGGCGGCAAAGCCACCCTATAGGCAACACTTCCCACCCTCTCCGTAATCTGATACGGACCAATGAAACGGGGAGTTAACTTCTTTGATTTCAAGGCACGCCCAACACCCGTCACCGGAGTGACTCTCAGAAACACATGATCACCGGCCTGAAACTCTAAATCCTTCCTTCTCTTATCATGATAGCTCTTTTGTCGACTCTGCGACGCTTTCATCTTTTCACGGATTAATTTTACCTTCTCAGTTGTTTCTCGCACAATCTCAGGCCCCAACACTGCACTCTCTCCAGATTCATACCAACATAATGGAGTCCTACATCTCCGACCATACAACGCCTCAAACGGTGCCATTCCAATACTAGAATGAAAACTGTTATTGTAGGTGAACTCAATCAACGGAAGATGAGAATCCCATGAACCTCCCTGATCGAGAACACATGCCCTCAACAAGTCCTCTAACGACTGAATAGTCCTCTCCGTCTGACCATCTGTCTGCGGATGATAAGCGGAGCTCAACCTCAACTTAGAACCCAAAGCTTCTTGCAAACTTTTCCAAAATTCAGAAGTGAATCTTGGATCTCTATCAGATACAATACTAAGCGGAACGCCATGCAACTTCACAATTGTCTTGATGTAGATCTCTGCTAACTTTGGAACTGGATAAGTAATATTAATTGGTAAGAAGTGAGCAGACTTCGTCAGCCTATCCACAACCACCCATATAGCATCAAATCCTCTCACGGTTCTAGGCAAACTAGTCACAAAGTCCATGGAAATGCTATCCCATTTCCATTCCGGAATCTCCAATGGTTGCATCATCCCTGCGGGCTTCTGATGCTCAATCTTAGACTTCTGACAAGTCAGACAAGAATACACAAACTGTGCCACATCCTTCTTCATACCAGGCCACCAGAACAACTTCTTCAAATCTTGGTACATTTTCGTAGCCCCTGGATGAATACTCAACTTGCTCCTATGGCTCTCCTCAAGAATCATTCTATTCATCTCTGCATCATCGGGAATGCAAATCCTATCCCTGAATCTCAATACACCTTGGGAATCTAACTTGAAATCCCCATTCACAGCTTGATCATTCACAACTAACAAATCTACCAACTTTACATCTGACTTTTGGGCTTCTCGAATACTAACCAAAAATTCGTTGCCAATCTTCAACATTCCCAATCTGACACTCTGCGGTGTCACTTCACAAACTAGACTCATATCCCGGAACTGCTCAATCAACTCTAATTCTTTCACCATCATAGCCGACATATGCAAGCTCTTCCGACTTAAAGCATCAGCCACGACATTAGCCTTGCCGGGATGATAGTTCAAGCCGAAATCATAATCCTTCAGCAATTCTAACCAACGTCTCTGTCTCATATTCAGCTCCTTCTGATCGAACAAGTATTTCAAACTCTTATGGTCACTAAACACCTCAAATCTAGTACCATACAGATAGTGCCTCCAAATTTTCAGCACAAACACAATTGCAGCTAGCTCCAAATCATGAGTAGGGTAGTTTTTCTCATGGGTCCTCAACTGTCTAGACGCATAAGCTACTACCTTACCCTCTTGCATTAACACACCTCCCAAACCCATCTTGGAAGCATCACAATATACTACAAACGGTTGATCCGGAACAGGCAAAGTCAAAACGGGCGATGTTGTCAACCTCTTCTTCAACTCATTGAAGCTCTCCTCACAGCGAGCATCCCACACAAATGCTTTTCCCTTACACGTCAATTGAGTCAACGGAAGGGCCAACTTCGAGAAACCTTCAATAAACCTCCTGTAATAACCAGCTAATCCCAAGAAGCTTCTAATCTCTGTAACTGACTTTGGGCTCTCCCATTGCAACACAGCATCAATCTTGGCTGGATCCACAGCTATACCATTACCCGAGATAATATGACCAAGGAAACCTACTTCATTCAGCCAGAACTCACACTTAGACAACTTTGCATACAATTTCTTTTCTTTCAACACTTCTAGTACTAACCTCAAATGTTTTGCGTGTTCCTCTTCCGTCTTGGAATACACCAGAATGTCGTCAATAAACACAACTACAAACCGATCCAAGTAACTATGGAAGGTACGATTCATGTACTCCATAAACACTCCCGGCGCGTTGGTAACACCAAACGGCATCACAGAATACTCATAGTGCCCATATCTCGTTCTGAAAGCTGTTTTCTGAATGTCTTCATCCTTTACCTTGATCTGGTGATAACCCGACCTCAAATCGATTTTGCTAAACACTTTAGCACCTACCAACTGGTCCATCAAATCATCAATTCTGGGAAGCGGATACCTATTCTTTGTTGTCGCCTTGTTCAATTGCCTATAATCGACACAAAGTCTCATACTCCCATCCTTCTTTTTCACTAATAATACCGGAGCACCCCATGGTGACACACTTGGCCTTACAAATTTCTTCTCAAGTAGATCTTCTAATTGCTTTTTCAATTCAGACAACTCTGAGGCTGACATCCGGTACGGTGCCATAGACACAGGCCTAGTACCAGGTATAAGATCAATAGCAAACTCAACCTCCCTCTCTGGCGGAACACTTGGAATTTCATCCGGGAACACTTCAGGAAACTCACACACTACCTGTACCCCTTCAATGATCGCCTGATTCTCAGCAGACAATGACGCCATCAAAGCAAACAGATGAACTCCCTCTTTCATTACCTTATGCAATTGACCAGCAGGAAACAAAACGGATTCTTCTTCTTCGGGAGGAAGGAAACTCACAGATTTTCGGAAACAATTAATATGCACATGGTTAACTACTAACCAGTCCATACCAAGAATGACATCCAACCCTCCCAACGGCAAACAAACAAGGTCAACAAGGAAATCTCTGCCGAAGATTGACAGAGGGCACTTAGCACACACAAGAGAGGTAGTTACTGAACCCTTAGCTGGAGTGTCAATAACCATCTCCCTCATCATAGAAGACAAAGCAAGGTCCAATTTCTTAGCACATAAAGCAGCAATAAATGAATGTGTGGCACCAGTATCAATAATAGCAATCAAAGGAATACCATTAATAAAACATGTACCTCTAATCTCATTAGTATCCTCTGATCCTGCGAGAGCAAACACCTTTCCACTGAACTTCTCTTTCTTCGGCTTAGTACACTTGGTACTAATATGACCTACTTACCCACAGTTGTAGCACACCACATCCCTTTTCTCACATTTGGCAGCTACATGACCTTCTTTACCGCACTTGAAACATTTATTATCCGAGCAGTCAAAACTCTTATGGCCCGGCTTGCCACACCTGTAGCACACAACCTTCGCAGGGGCATCTCCCCCACTTGGTTTCTTATTATCAGCATACCTCTGCTTACCTTTACCAGCCGGAACCTCATATGGCTTACCCCGGTTCTGAAATTTACCCCTCTGATCTCTCGTGACCTTGGAGTGAGCATTACTATCATCTTCGAATATCCTGCAACTGTCAATTAAATCAGCGAATACCCGAATCTTCTGGTACCCTATAGCTTTCTTTATATCAGCCCTCAGCCCATTCTCAAACTTAATACATTTTGAAAATTCAGAATCAGCATCAGCATAATGGGGATAAAACTTAGCCAATTCAGTGAACTTGGCAGCATACTCTGTCACTGTCATGTTTCCTTGCTTTAGCTCAAGGAACTCGATTTCTTTCTTTCCCCTCACATCTTCTGGAAAATACTTCCGTAAGAACTCTCTACGGAAAACAGCCCAAGTTATCTCCTCATTAGCAGTTTCTAATCTCTGCCTAACCTCCATCCACCAATCATCAGCTTCTTCTGCCAGCGTATGCGTACCATACCTGACCTTCTGCGCATCATTACAATCCATGACCCGAAATATCCTTTCAATCTCTTTCAGCCATGCTAGAGCACCATCTGGATTATACTTGCCCTTAAAGACGGGTGGATTCTCCCTCTGGAACGTGGCTAAACTGCGAGTCCCAGCATTCTCAGCACTATTTTGCTGGTTCCCAACAGCCTGAGCCATAGCCTGCAGAGCAGCAGCAAGAGCAGCGTCGTTCCTCCCAGCCATTTCAAATTATCACTGCAGCACAAACAGAAATTTAGAACTAATCTAACAATTCCTATTTGTCATAAGACACTATGACAGGACGACTTGGCCGGACAGACCGAACTTCTCTGATACCACTAATGTAACACCCCTTTTCTAATAACCTAACTATTTAATAAAATCAGAGTTTTTTTTTTTTTGAAAGCAATCTAAGCGAGTGCTACACTTACTCCATTAAATCAACAACATCAATTTTCATAGTTCGACTAAAAGCCACAAGATACATAGCACCATGAAATACCGTTTAGTTCACATCAACCAAATACGGTCACTACCGCAGCGGAATAATAATAAGTTCGAAAACAAAACCAATACATCACCAATAATAGTCTAACAGTATAAAGACAATAACACATAAGCATAAGACGCCCCCCCGGTGCTACGTATCAGAGCATGACACTTCCTACCAGACGAAGGCATAAGGGTAACCTTCACTCGTTATTACCTGCACGTTGCCGACATAAGAAGCAACATAAAAGCAGTAGGGTGAGTCTCTTTTCATAATTAATAACATATGGAATAAGCACTGCATAGGAAAGGTAACTAGGCACACCGATTCACAACAAAGGCGGCAACCACATTACAATTACAATCTCCAAACAACAATACAAAAGGTATGGTTATGCATGAAATGCAACCCAAACTCCACGGGCACATGCATGTCGGATCCGTCACCAAACACAACTAGGCCGAAGCCTCTGCTCACCAATTAAAATTAGGCCGAAGCCTCTGCTCACCAATTATGCACATGGTTCATGAGATGCTATGGAAATGCACCACAACACACCACACAATTTATCAATTCACCATTAAATCAACTCACCATTTTATTCATATTCTCACCATTGTATTAATCAGCTCACCAATTAAAATTAGGCCGAAGCCTCTGCTCACCAATTACACCATAATGCACTCACCAACTCAACCCACCACTCACACCAACACCAATTTCAATTAGGCCAATTTAGGATTTGACACAGCATAGGGAAAGTGAGTAAAAATTGCAATTAGACACCTTGAACAACTTCAGTCCAGAACCACCATTAAAATAATCCATTTTTGCATAAAACCAGAATATTTGGATAGACACCGAAATTAGCTTCGAAACGCATTTTGATCCGTTAAATTTGGATAACCGAGTCAAAAGTTACATTAAAAACAAGTTTGGGAAAATTTGGGCAACATCCTGATTTTGGCGCCCAGCAAAAACTGGCGCAGGGCGCCTAGCGCCCAGACATTGGCGCAGGAAAAACTGGCGCAGGGCGCCTAGCAAAAACTGGCGCAGGGCGCCTAGCAAAACAGGCGCAGAGCGCCTAGCACCCAGACACTGGCGCAGGGAAACTGGCGCAGAGCGCCTAGCGCCCAGACACTGGCGCAGGGAAACTGGCGCAGGGCGCCTAGCAAAATTGGCGCAAGAACACGGCGCCCATGCATAAGGCGCCTTGGCAAAACACGCAAGAAAACTCTTTTAACTTCGAAATTAATTTTGCACGAGCCAAATACTCAGAATATGGGAACCCAACAAAAATTTTGGCAAAATGTGACATGCACCATTGGCGCCCATGGGCTAGGCGCCTAAGGCCGAGACACACCACAACTCCAGGGACTCCAAAAATTATTTTACACGAGCCATTTAGCTTGGACATGAAAACCCAGTATCAATTTTCGCAAAATGAACAACAGAAAATTGGGGCCCTTGGCGCCCATGGCACAAGGCGCCTAGCGCCAAAACTGGCAACACAGGGACACAGGCGCCCAGGAGGGCACCCAGCGCCTGGAGCAGCAACAGAACACTGCAGTGGCAGCCTAGCTCATGGCGCCCAGCAGAATTTCCAGCAACACACACACACACCTAGGCGCCTAAGGCTCCATCAATTTTTGAGTTCCTCTTAACATAACTACACCAAATTAAATCACCAACACTATCTATCAATACTAACACTAACCAACACATTTACCACCAAAATTCCTTCAGTCATAACATCAAACCCCTAGCATGCATATTGCGCATCAAATCCGTTTTCAACACCAATTAAACACAATTTTTACACAATTCAATTTCAGCATAGCAACAACATTTTAATACACAATTCATTCAATAAAATCATTCTAAAACCTAGCCCTAGACAATACTCATCACATAAGCTATTAAGGATAAAAAGAGGACCCCCTAACCTCTTAGAATTCGAACCACCAAGCAAAGCTCCAAGGAATTGCAAGACACCTACAAGCCTTCTCTTCCTCCTTGAGTGATTCACCCTTCTTCTCCTTCTCCTCCTCTCTTCGCGACCTCTCCTCTCACTTCTCCTTTTTTTTACGTTTTCTTTTTCTTTCTTTTGCAATTGAGTAAAAATGAAAACTAACTCACAAGACCCCTAAGTGAGTTGAATTCCATGACTAGACAATGGGCCACGGGCCTAATTGTGGATCATGGGCTCCCAAGCACCACCTAATTCGTGACAACACCTCCTAAACAAATAAAATAAAATGAAATAAATTCTGAATTAGTTAATTAAATTAAATAAATATTGTAAGCCTTAAATAACTTAATTAAATAAATAATTAAATTATTTTGGGGCGTTACAGTCTAGGGGAGCGTTCGTGTGGTTATGTCAGAAAAGCCTTTTCGCGGAAAGTCTCGGCTATTTGTGATTTTCATCACAATCGGTGAGTTCTCCTCACGTTTAGGATTTTACGCTTCGAATTAATTGATTAACTGTTTTATCGCTTTCGCTGGACTGGAATATTGCTTGATACTGTCTGATTCGAGTTAGGAATCGATCGGAGCGAGTCTCGGGTTGCGTCGTGTTAAAATGGAACTTTTGGTGATTTGATTTCGAAAGATTTTGACTTAAAAACTGTTATTTGAAAATATGTCGTGTTTTGATAAACTTCGACTTGATTATGATTTTGATTGATTTGCTGGGTTGTGTGGTTTGGATTGAGACTGTTTTTATGGTTGTCAAAACTGTTTTCAATCGGAACAAGAATCGGAACTGAGCGGAATAGCGAATTTCGCAGGAAAACGGAAAACCTGCACTTTTCTGCAGATGGTCGCGTCGCGACCCGTCCCCTTCGCGTCGCGACCGGGCCTAGTTTTGTCACGCAAATATTTCTGTCGCTTTTCGCGTCGCGATGACAGCAGTTCGCGTCGCGACGCTTTGCAGATTTTCAGCAACTATTCACTGTTTTTGTTTTCGCGATAACTTTTGATCCGGGAACCCGAGTGAGGTGTTCTGAGGTGCGTTTGAAAGCTTATTGAAAGGCCTAATCAAATAAATGATTTAAATTGTATAATGAACTGTTTCTGAAGTTATAGACTGTTTCGAAAAACCGACTAATAGTACACGTGTGCGGATACGTTTATTAATAATAAAGCGGACTATGAGTCCTACGTGGTATGGTATAACTGACGCGGGATGATTATTATTTATTCGTCTAAACTGGTCTACGATTCACGATATATATATATATATATATATCGACTATGGGAAACGGCCCAATGCGGGTATTATGTTCGATTAACGGTCAAATGAACTAAATGTTCATGTGAAAGTATATATATATATATTATATCGAGTGTGGGTGACGACCCACGAGGTTAACATACTAGGCGAGGAAGTCATGATCCTTTACCCTAGGCCCGTATACCATTAGGGAAAGTACTATTGGTAAGGGGGTTCACCGGGATTAGCAGTGTGTGCGGTCGGTGTTATGTTAAAAAGTTATGCGTTACGTTCACCGGGATTAGCAGTGTGTGCAGTCGGTGGTACGTAGAATGGTTTTGCGTTACGTTCAGCGGGATTAGCAGTGTGTGCAGTCGGTGATACGTAGAATGGTTTTTGTAGTAGGGTTCACTGGGATTAGCAGTGTGTGCAGTCGGTGTCCTACCAAGTCAGAATTCTATCACACGATTCACCGGGATTAGCAGTGTGTGCAGTCGGTGTCGTGTTAAGTTAAACAGGAGTTATAATTGGACCGAGAGTGTTAGTAGGGGTCTCGGTAGAACTCACTGAGATTGTATCTCATTGTTTATATGTTGTTGTTTTACAGATAAACAAGGAAAGTGGAGATCCAAGAGGCACGAGTGGGTGGTACTCGGATGGTTGCTGAAGACTTAGCTTTATGCTTAAGTGTATATCTTTCCTTGTTATCTGTGTATCAAGACATTTTGTCTTTAGCATTATGTATTTATTTCCGCTTTCTTGTACGATATTGAACACTGTATTTCACTGATGGTTTATGGTCTTGCTTATGTTTAAGACAGTCTTGTTGTATTAAATGAAAAATTTAGAGTGGTGTTCAGTATTTAAACAGGAAATATATCTCTGATGTTTTAGGGATGGTGCACTTGGGTATTTTTACTCGATAAAAATACCGGGGTGCTACAGTTGGTATCAGAGCAGTTCGACCTAGTCGGACTTAGTTTAGGGTTGAGTCGATTCCTTGTTAGTCCTGGTTGTAATTATACTTGTGATGCTAAGAGACATTGAGCCTGATCAACTTAATACTTAGTGCATCATAAGCGGGAATTATGGCAGGATGACCAAGACGCAATCCTCGACCAAGACCGAAATCTCTAACCGGTGCATCCTCAGGAAAGGCGACATGAAGGTGGAAGAATACATCGATAAGTTTGAGAAGTTGCCTCAGTTTTACCAAGTGGTAAAGTATGCACCGAAAGGGGAATGGGAGAATGCAAATGTATAAGAAGGGCCTTAGTGCTTTTATCACTTAGGGTCTCAGTTCTTATACTATTACCAATTATGTTGCCTTGGTGCAATCAGCCTATGTCACCGAGGATGATCTCATAGGAAGTATGGGAAAGGAAAGAAGGTAGTTGAATTATCAACTCCGAATGCAAAGTCCTAAGATAATTTTATCAAAGGAAAAGCAGATGCAATTCTTTGATTCTTCAAAGGTCAGAAGATGTTCTAACCATGGAAAGCCTCACAGCGGTGATTGCAAGCGAAGATCTAATAGGTGCTATTGTAGAAATGGAGAGGGTCACTATGGTAAAGAGTGCCCGATAAGGAAGAGTTTCAAGGAGTTACAAGCAGCTCTAAGGCAAGGACGAGTCGACATTCTGGATGTTTAGACAGTTACGACTGCAGACAATCTACTGAGGGGTATGAGATCAGTTTTCAATAACTCCGTCAGTATATTATACGATTCGGGTGCAACCCATTGTTTTATAGCACAAGCATGTGTGGATCGGTTGGGATTAGCAGTGTCTCCGCTATCCGAGCCGATAACTATCTTAACTGCTGCTAAGGGTCGTGTCCAGACCTAATCTTTGTATAGAATTGTCTACTTGCCATAGGACGCAGAAATTTCGTTGTAGAATTTATTGTTTGCCTACGAGAAGTGTGGACACTATTTTGGGTATGAATTGGATGACTGCAAATCATGTTGAAATCGACCGTGTTAATCACTATCAGCTTCGCTTCAGAATCAGTTGAATTGTCTAGGATAATTTCTGAAGCGGTTACCTAGTTTACCTTAGACGGTCAATCTTCATTCCAAGGTGCGGAAGCACATGTGAGTATGTTATCTGCATCCACTGAAACTAGTTTAGATTTGGCGAACATTCAGGTTGTGAATAACTTTCTGGATGTTTTCACGATGAATGTTTCTTTCGAATTAAAGGAAATGGAGTCTCAACTTGAAGAGTCGATGTTAAAGAAATTCATTCGACTGAGTGCTTCTCTAAGGAGTGCTCTGGTGTGGTTAGTCGAGAGGAAAAATGGTAGCGGGAGATTGTGCATTGATTATCGACGACTCAACAAAGTGACGATCAAGAGTAAATGTATCCCTTACCAAGGATAGACGAATTGCTTGAGCAATTTGAGGTGCTGCAGTGTTTTCTAAAATTGATCTGAGGTCAGGATATCATCAAATAAAAGTTATAGCCTTAGATATTTCGAAGACATCTTTCCGTACTGGGTATGGACATTATGTGTTGGTAGTGGTGCCCTTCGGTTTGACTAATGCTCCAGCGGTATTCATGGATTACCTGAACTGAGTTTTTCCTCAATTACCTAGATCAATTTTTTGTCGTTTTCATCGATGATATCTTGGTGTACTCGAAGACCATTGAGGAGCATGCTCAACATCTCCGCATTGTTCTGAATGTACTCCGAGAAATGAATTTGTACGCAAAACCCTCGAAGTGTGAGTTATGGATGCCTGAAGCAAAGTTTTTGGGACATGTGATTTCCCAATCGGGAGTTGCTGTGGACCCCAATAGAGTGGAAGTTGTGTGAAACTGGGAGCGACCAACAACAGTCACAGAGAACAGAAGTTTTTTGGGTCTAGCCGGTTACTATAAGAGATTTGTTCAAGGGTTCTCACAGTCAGTTTTTCCACTTACTCGGTTAACTCGTAAGGGTCATCCGTTTACGTGGGATGCCGATTGTGAAGAATTTTTTCAAGAGTTGAAGATTTTGACTTCTACTCCAATCCTGATTCTTCCGGATCCGTCATTGGAATTTCAAATTTTCTGTGACGCTTCACGGAAGGGTTTAGGATGTATTCTCATGCAGAATCAGCAGATGGTAGCTTATGCGTCCAGGCAGTTGAAGATTCATGAGGAGAATTATCCAACTCATGATTTGGAATTGGCAGCTATTGTGTATGCACTGAGGATTTGGAGACGTTACCTGTAAGGGTCTTGTTTCGATGTCTTTAGTGATCACAATAGTTTAAGGTATCTGTTTGATCAGAAAGAACTGAATAGCAGGCAGAGAAGTGTGTTGAGTTTCTGGAGGATTATAAATTAGTGTTGAGCCATATGAGGATCTTTAAGTCCCTAAGGGATTCTATACGCTTAGCATAGGAAGTTGATGTGAAGCTACAATCACAAAAGGTATTTCCAGATTTTACCATAGATAGTGATGGAGTCAGTTGTTTCAACGGTAGAATCTGTGCGCCCTATGATGAGAACAATAAAAGGCAAGTGTTAGAGGAAGCACATCGAAGTTTATATTCTGTTCCAGGGTGTACAGAATATAAAGCAGATGTATTAGTGGCGAGGTATTAGTTTGTTAACCTCTCCTTTGTGAAGGTTAACAAGGAGATAATATTATATGATTCCGTTTGACAAGGCAAACGCGAATACGAATATGAAAATGAGGTGACTGTTGACTGTTTTTCACATTGCAAATAAGCACCAGAGGATTAATTGATGGATCTGCTGCAAGGGACTGGAATTTCCAAAGTGAAGTTTGGCGTTCGATATAGTAGTTTTGAAAAATCGTTTTGTAAAAACCCGCATGCTAATGTTAATTTTGGGAAAAAAAAATCAAGAGGCTAATAGGATCTGATTGAGGAAAATCATAGAAGGCGTGCTTAGGTTGAGGGGGAACTCAATGCTACTGGCTAATTCGGAAAGGGATTGGGTGCGTCGTAGATAAATATATTGTGAGGAAAGTTACAATAAAGGAAGAAGGGTTCTGCGTTCTGTTTGATAGTTGTTTTGAGAACAACTGATGTGATTTTCATTACTTTTGAGATTAATTGATGTTCCCACGGTTTATTTCTACGTTTAAGGTCAAAGCTTAATGTAAAATCCTCATTTCACCTTTTGAAAAGTGTTGTCTCGAAATCTCAAGGGCGAGTCAGGAAGTTTCACAAATGACTTTTCCGTCACATTCTTCAATGTGTATGAGAACTGTTATGGATTTCAGAAGGTTTGTTGAGAACGTGTTTACACCCTTCGAGGAAATCATGTTTGTTTTTACCTCTACCGAGGAGTACCAGTTGTGGATCTCGTTTTCAACATATATTTCTATCAAGCGTCTTGTATTAGACCCTTTGATTTAAATTAAGCATAGTCGGGGCGCAAGCGAGCATAATTGAAATAAAGCTTCAGAAGTGTTTTCAAACGCGGTGCCGAGCCTATGTAGGCGAATGATGACTTTCTCGTGTAGATTCGTAACCAGAGAGTTCTACACTCATTCGGTTAATTCAAGAATGTTTTCTAGCAAATTTGGACCTTTCTGAGAATGTCTGTTCTCGGTTAGTCAATCGTAAGACTTGACGAAATTTTGAGGACAAAATTCTTTCAAGTTGGGGAGAATGTAACATCCGCAAAATAATTAGTAGAATTATTTGGATGTTAACCCAATTAAACTAATTTGGTACTTGACGGGTAAAATTATTGAGTGCTAAAATTATTTATTGGTTGTCATCGGATCGTTAACCGGATAATACGGATCAAGGAAGTTTTGGAATCGAAATAAGAGGCTTAGATCAATGTGGTAATTTGACCACGTTACCAATTATATATTAAATATATATATGTGTAACCGTGTGTGTGTGTGAAAAAAAAAAGAAAAGAAAAGAATTGAAAGAAAGAAAGAAAAGAAAGCCAGCGAGAGGAACAGAGAGGAAAAAGGGAAAGAAGAAAGAATGGGGGAGGAGGAAGAAGAGGAAAAAGGAAGGGTTTACGCTCATCAAAACGACTTCCTTCCAACACGAAAAACGTTCAGCGTTACTCCCTCTTCGATTTGGCACCAAGATCGTCAACAACAACTCACTCTCCTCAAATCCACCATTTTCGATTTAGAGCTCTAAAGTGAGGTTTCGATGGTTGAAGTTCAAGGATAGCTTGGGATGGTGGTTGGCGCGAACCCAAGGATGATGGATCGTTGATTGGGAGCTAGTTGGGTGTTTTAGGGTTGAAAATCAAATTTGAGGGTTTTGTGTGAATAGTGCTTCATGAGGAGGAAGGTGATGAATAGTATCCATGGAGAATTTCGGGGAATTCGGTTTTACGGTCAAAAGATTTCTCGAGGTCGAGTGGGAAGCTTTGGGAGCGGATACGGATGTCGCCGGAGCGTGGAATTGTCTCGGGGAGCGTTCGTGTGGTTATGTCAGAAAAGCCTTTTCGCGGAAAGTCTCGGCTATTTGTGATTTTCATCACAATCGGTGAGTTCTCCTCAGTTTAGGATTTTACGTTTTGAATTAATTGGTTAACTGTTTTATCGCTTTCGCTGGACTGGAATATTGCTTGATACTGTCTGATTCGGGTTAGGAATCGATCGGAGCGAGTCTCGGGTTGCGTCGTGTTAAAATGGAATTTTTGGTGATTTGATTTCGAAAGATTTTGACTTAAAAACCGTTATTTGAAAATATGTCGCGTTTTGATAAACTTCGACTTGATTATGATTTTGATTGATTTGCTGGGTTGTGTGGTTTGGATTGAGACTATTTTTATGGTTGTCAAAACTGTTTTCAATCGGAACAAGAATCAGAATTGAGCGGAAGAGCGAATTTCGTAAGAAAACGGAAAACCTGCACTTTTCTGCAAATGGTCGCGTCGCGACCCGTCCCCTTCGCGTCGCGACCGGCCCAGTTTTGTCACGCAAATATTTCTGTCGCTTTTCGCGTCGTGATGACAGCAGTTCGCGTCGCGACGCTTTGCAGATTTTCAGCAACTATTCACTGTTTTTGTTTTCGCGATAACTTTTGATCCGGGAACCCGATTGAGTTGTTCTCAGGTGCGTTTGAAAGCTTATTGAAAGGCCTAGTAAAATAAATGATTTAAATTGTATAATGAACTGTTTTTGATGTTATAGACTGTTTCGTAAAACCGACTAATAGTACACGTGTGCGGATACGTTTATTAATAATAAAGCGGACTATGAGTCCTACGTGGTATGGTATAACTGACGCGGGATGATTACTATTTATTCGTCTAAACCGGTCTACGATTCACGATATATATATATATATATATATATATATATATATATATATATATATATATATATATATATATATATTATCGACTATGGGAAACGGCCCAATGCGGGTATTATGTTCGATTAACGGTCAAATGAACTAAATGTTCATGTGAAAGTATATATATATATTATATCGAGTGTGGGTGAAGACCCACGAGGTTAACATACTAGGCGAGGAAGTCATGATCCTTTACCCTAGGCCCGTATACCATTAGGGAAAGTACTATTGGTAAGGGGGTTCACCGGGATTAGCAGTGTGTGCAGTCGGTGTTATGTTAAAAAGTTATGCGTTACGTTCACTGGGATTAGCAGTGTGTGTATTCGGTGGTACGTAGAATGGTTTTGCGTTACGTTCACCGGGATTAGCAGTGTGTGCAGTCGGTGGTACGTAGAATGATTTTTGTAGTAGGGTTCACCGGGATTAGCAGTGTGTGCAGTCGGTGTCCTACCAAGTCAGAATTCTATCACACGATTCACCGGGATTAGCAGTGTGTGCAGTTGGTGTCGTGTTAAGTTAAACAGGAGTTATAATTGGACGGAGAGTGTTATTAGGGGTCTCGGTAGAACTCACTGAGATTGTATCTCATTGTATATATGTTGTTGTTTTACAGATAAACAGGGAAAGTGGAGATCCAAGAGGCACGAGTCGGTGGTACTCGGATGGTTGCTGAAGACTTAGCTTTATGCTTAATTGTATATCTTTCCTTGTTATCTGTGTATCAAGACATTCTGTCTTTAGCGTTATGTATTTATTTCCGCTTTCTTGTACGATATTGAACACTGTATTTCATTGATGGTTTATGGTCTTGCTTATGTTTAAGACAGTCTTGTTGTATTCAGTGAAAAATTTAGAGTGGTGTTCAGTATTTAAACAGGAAATATATCTCTGATGTTTTAGGGATGGTGCACTTGGGTATTTTTACTCGATAAAAATACCGGGGTGTTACAATAACAATATAGTAACTGAGAGAGATGAGTGATTTGGATCTAGAAAAACTTAAAAAAATGATATGACAATGAAAGTTCTTTTTCTCTTTTTCAGATCTATGAGAATGCGTAGTGTAGGTGTATGAGATTGTGAAGCCAAGGTCCCTATTTATAGGGATCGTAAAAAAATGACCGTTGAGAGAATTACACAAATGATGAAATCGATTATGTGCCTGAATAGACTAGGAATGATAATCGAATATTTGCCTGATTAGATCTAGGATGATAATCGATTATGTGCCTGTATAAACTAAGGTGATAATCGATTCTGTGCTCTGAAAAAGGAAGTAGATAATCGATTCTGTGCTTTGAATAAGGAAGTAGATAATCGATTGTTTTCTTTCCAAAACATGTTCCTTTTAAAAATCATAGGCTAACAATCGATTATACCTTTGAGAAGGAGCCTTCCAAAATCGATTATGTGCTTCAAAAAATAGGCTAGAAATCGATTATGTGCTTAGTGAAAATAATAGGAATCGATTTCTTTCTTTTTGAAACATCTTGGAAATCGATTCTTTGCTTTACGAAAGATGTTGTGAATCGATTTCTATCTTTCATAGGGAGTTGGAAATCGATTTTAAACATTAGAGAAAATAGTGTGAATCGATTTCTTACTTTCACAAAATGTTTTTATGTTAAAACATCATCTCTCAACTACTAAAAGTTATAGACCAGAAGTGATAGGATCTTACACTGTGTCCTATCAAAAGCGGATTAACAATTAGGTCTTGAACTCTAAGGTAGCTTCTCCTCCAAGCCGCTACACTTTAATATATCCTGCTCTTTGATTCATGTCCTTAGGTCTTGAACTCTAAGGTAGTTTCTCCTCCAAGCTGCTACACTTTAATATATCCTGCTCTTTGATTCATGTCCTGTACTTTTATACAACTGGAACCATTAGTAGACAGATTGTAATTTGTTATCATACAAAACAAAGAGTGTTTGTCCTTGGTTCAACAAGCTTTCTTAAGAATTTCCCAAGCATCCTTCACAGTCTCAGCAGTAGCAATCTTCTGAAACGCCTCAGGATCCACAGATTGGCGAATTAGGTAAAGGGCTGTACTGTCTTTCCTCTTCTTCTCCTTGTGCGCAACCTTTTGTGCATCACTGGCACCTTTTTTCAGATCTGCTATGCCGTTCTTCACTACCTCCAACATATCTTGGAAGAAAAAGCTCATTTGCATCTGTAACACCCACCAAATGTAATTCTCGCCATTGAGAATGAGAAATTTTGCTAGTACTGGAAAATCCTCGTTCGAGCCCGAAGAACTTGACACCATCTTCACTAGGATCGTCACTTGATTCCAGTAAGAAAATGAAGTTCTATATACAAATTTTGTTGGAACAAATTTGGTGCACACTCTGTTTAGATACACTCACGAACAGAAAGAAAGAAGACAAAGGAATACTGAAAATTAAATCTTTATTCGCATTCACTATCTAATACAGTGCACTCACTTCCATTATATAGGAAGTGATGTTTAGTGTTTACAACAGCTTATCAAACTACCTAACTGATTCTGTTATTAGATAAAATAGAATCAGCACTAACAAACTTAACTACTCTAACAAATGAATTATCTCACAATAAAATGAAGAAAAAAAATGACTCGTTAACAGATGTATAAAAAAATCAATGAAAATACAAAATTTTATAAGTAATTACAAACGAGAATGAGAAAAAAAAAACCTGTAATCTGCAACCACTCATGCGGTTAACGACATCGTTGCCACCGCGACCAACACCGACAACGGATGCGTAGGAGCAGGTCACGAGCCCAAAACAACGTTGTAGGAGTTCAGAGGCTCTAGTTCTGATTCTAGGGTTCAATGAAATGCAGTTTCTGGGAGTGAAAGAGGAGAAGGAGGACAATGTAGTATGAGGAAATGGAATGGGAATGAGGAAGGTAAGAGTAGCTCAGTGGGATTTTTGAGAGATAACATTGCCACTTTTTCCCGCCAGTGGTGGACTGGTGGGTTCAGGGTTTTTTTTAGGGTTATTTTGCAGTAAAGAGGGAAAAGAATTAGGAATTCAGGGATTTAGGTGAAGTTGAAAATAGAGTAAGCTAATATGGTTTTGGAAGAACCAGACGAAGACCAACGACAGAAGTTGAGGCAGTACATAAAGGAAATCGCGGGTAAATATTTCGCACTTCTTTTTATGTTCAGAACATTAATCGTTATACATAGTGTCCACTGAGTAATCCAACATGGGAGCATCATCATGTCTAGTTGACCTGGGTGTTCCAACTTACAGGTAGCTTAAGTAGGAAATGGAAGGAAAAGATTAAAGAAAAAATAAAAGATTAGCGAGACAGAAGGCAAAATTAGATGATTCTTCTAAAGAATTCTTTTTTTTTGACAAACTTCTAAAGAATTCTTACTAAGGTGGGAATAGGCTTGGCCGAACTGGGCTTTGTCAAGCTTGAGTCTACCCTGTGTAGAAGGCCCATACTTCGTACAACCCCTCCCCCCTTCTACTCACTGGACACCCCAAAAACTAGTGAAAAGACAAAAATGTCATTAATGAAACGCGCGCTTCCCTTTTTTTGGGTTTACGACAGTTTGGAAGTTTACCACCGAACCCATTTGGAAAAAAAACTCCTGAGTGTTGTTTCTTGACAGACACCCTCCAATAAAGATTTTACCACGTTCGGAAGTGAAAAACTGAACCGGTTCGAACCCAAAGTACCGAACCACTGTAAAATATGACAAATATTTTATGTCGTTCAACGGCTCAGATTCCACTGTCCATTATTATCAACGGCCTACAATCAGTCAAAAAAGCAGTCAAACGTGTCAGAAAAACGAGTGGCTGAAATTTTCTTTGGAAATTGTGCCACAACAGATAGAATTTCAATGGTTCTAATCAATTAAAATCAACGGCTCACATTCGACCACACCTATTATAGGTTCTCACTTTTCACTAAATATCACAAACACCCTACCCACATTTCTGCTTCATCATCTTTGCTTCTTTGCAAACACCCTACCCCCACCCACCTGCTTAAATGGAATGGGAGTTGTGCCAACCCAGTACTCAAATGGCAAACTCCTAACCGTCCTTCATCACCGTGGAACTATCACCAACAGGGAAGATGGTGTGTTTTCTCAATGTCGCAATCCTATCTTCTGTAGGTTGAATAAGGATATAACATTCACCCAGTTGAAGGAAAAGGCAAAGAGGAAGGTTCATCGAGAGGGATAGTGGCGTAAAGACGTAAGTCGTTTACGTTACCGCAAGCAGAGTTATGGAGACGACGGGGCTATTCGTTATTCCGCTACGGAGATTCGGAGCGATGCCGATGTACGCACCATGATGGAAGCACATGCTAATGTTCCAGTAGGACGCCGTATCTTGGAGTTGTATGTCGAAACAATACGCACTCCGGACGAGATCATTTATCTTTTGCAACAAGGACTTTAAATAATCGCCAGTTTCGTTATTGTTTTTTATTTGTTATTCTTGTTTCTTTATGTTTCAAAAAAATGAAATAAAAATTGAATGTTTCATTTCGTTTTGTATTGTTGCTAGATTTTATTCAACTAAAGATAGAATGTTTTAAAATAAAGATAAAAAACTAAAAAAAAAACTGGCAAGATAGAATGTTTTAAAATAAAGATACAAATTAAAAAAAAAAAACTGGCATTCAGAGGGCTGGAAAGCAAAAAGTCAACGGTTCGGAAGTTGATTAACGAACAGGTTCGGTAATAAAAAGCCGAACCATGCAAAACCACACGGGTTCGGAAATAAACTTCCGAACCATGCAGATTCCCATAAAAAAAATAGCGACGAAAACAGAGAAAGCAGATACTCTTTGATTGCAATGGGACCCCTGAGTGAGAGAATTGTGGATATGTAAGTGACTGAGAGAGTGAGGAAGAGTGTGTAGAGAGAGTATGAGAGAGAGATTTAGGGTTGGAATGGGGGTGTGGGTGGGTGAGAGAGGCAGGGGATAGGTGAAATTTGGGTTTAGGGAAGGGGGGTATTTTGGGGGGTTGGGGGTGTCCAGTGAGTAGGAAGGGGGTTGTATGAATATGAGCTGTGTAGAAAGTGTTAGGTATGAGTCTGGCATGTCAATCTGTAAGAGGCCCAACTTTTATGTTTGGTCTGGCCTTTTGAAAACCTAACAAAGCCTAAAAGCTTATTTTCACTTGGACAAAAAAAAGCTTATTTCACATAATTTCTTTTTAACAAAAGCCTACAATCTTTAAGTGATGTATGCTTTTTAAAATAGATTAAGAAGCTAATAAATCAGTGTGATTAAGTTCTATTTTATATGACATCTAATTTAAATTCTATTTTATAATGATAACTTTAAATATGTCAAAAATTGGTGTAGGGGAATATGTTTAAATTAACAGAAAATGTTAGCAAATTTATGATTTAACACAAAGTACAAAATTTAAAAGGCTTTTAAAAGGCTTTTTCAATAACCTGTAGTCTGATTTTTTTAGCTAAATAAGCTTTTAAAAAAACCTAAGTCTTATCTTTTTAAGAAAAAGCCTAGTCTGGCCTTACCTGACATAGCCTGGACCGTAAATCCTTGTTGATTGGCCTTGCCTATTTCCCCTTTAATCCTTACCCACTTAAGTCTGGTGTTCCTTGTTCTTTTGAACTTATGGTTCTAGTATTTCTTTTACCAAAACATTGTGAACTTTTACATATTTCCAAACACTAAAAAATAACCATTTAAATTATAAAAAACTAAAGGGATTTAATATTTTTTTAAATCAAAAGAAAGGAATATGGAGTCTCCTTAGAAGTTTCTGATGCAAAATTATCATTAGAGAAAAAGCACCAAGAAGGAAAGAGAATATTCCTCCTAAATTTTATTAATAAAGAAGAAAAAAGAGACCAAATAAACATGGGACTAGACCAATACGCATGAACAAAAACAATATTATACCAAAAGGAAACTAGAGCAATCATATGAAAAGAAAACTTGTTTGAAGAATATCTGTAATGGCATGCAAAAGCATTACCACAATGACCTCTATCATAATTAGGTTGGCACCAAAGTCATTAACAATAATTTGTTTTGTCAAAAAAAAGTTAACAATACTTTGTATAATACAAAAAATAGAAAACATGAGGAATATACAACCCATCGTCAATCTAGAGAGAGAAATTAGCAAAACCTATAGTTAGTCAATCTTAACCTATTCTTAGAAAAATCCCCAACAATGAAGCTAGGAAATATATTCCACCAAACAAAATCACTTATATTAGTTTCATGCTTATCAGCACAAGCATTATCTTCTCTATAGGTGTGAGTGCAGACGAAGTTCATTTGTCTAGTCAAGTACAAACAATTATTTCATCTACTACTTGGTTTCCAAGGAACAACTTTGCAATTCTTGAAGACATGAACCACTAAATGAGAATCACTTTTCTACCACAAAAACTTCCAACCTTTGTAAAATTTGATTAAAAATGATTTTAGACTTTATAAAATTTTAGTTTTTTTCACTTCTAGACCTTATATAATTTTCATCACATTTTGGGCCTCACTAAATTTTGTACTCCCACTTATAGTCTTGGCTCTTAAAAAAATCCGGTCACGTGGCTAATAGAAATAAAGTTAGAAAAATGTCAACCGAGACATACTTGCTAACAAGAATCCATTTCGTTAGTGATATATTTTAATATTTTATAGTTAAATTTTATTTCCCATAAAATTTCACAATTTCATTTTGAGTTCTATACAAGTTTTTTCGAGCTTTAGTCTCCACAATAATTTTGAGCAGCAGTTTTAATCCCTATACAATTTGTATTCATTGAGGCATTATTGAAAGGGTACCATCATTTATGGATACATTCTATGTATTATGATAGAAGTATATGCAAAACAAATACGCTCAAAATTTGATTTTAGGTCTATATTTCCTTTATTTTTTCCTTGAGTTTTTTGCGCTTAAAAAATCTATATTTAATTTATGTATTGTTAAAAAATCCATATTTAAAGCATACACTCAGGATATTTATAATGTTATTAATTTTTTTTTCAAAGCATCATTCACAAATCTGAAGAGTATACACGAGTTGACATTTTATATGCATTAAAACTACTGACGAAAAATATCATGAGGACTAAAAGTGGATAAATTTTTTGGGTTTAAAGGTGTTTTTAGTACCCGCATGGTGTCATGATTTTTGTTGGTGTCTTAGTAGCTTCAATTGGGTGTTTTGAGACTCATTCTTCCACATCTTGCTTGATTCTACTTGAAACATGTGAGTTCTTCACTTATATGAGTTTAGATTGATGCTTGTTCTGAATTTATAGCAATGCATGTGGTTGTTGTGTTAATGAATGGTTGAGTGTTGATGAAATGTGATGAATAAACAAGTACTTGTGCTGAAATTGAGTTAACAAACTCATAGCTAACAAATCCCTCTTGAAATGTGTTGAATGTAACACCCTAAAATAATTTAATTAAGTAATTGATTAAATTATTTAAAGTGTTGCACTAATTTTCTTTATTATATTATAATGTAGTATTTTTATTTAATTGAAGGGGATGGCGTTGGTAATACCGGTATTGCAAATGACGGCCCAAGAAGCCCAAGCACGTTGGCTTAGGCGCTCCTTAGGCACTAGTGGTCTAGGT
Source organism: Astragalus membranaceus (assembly GCA_039519185.1). Lineage (NCBI taxonomy): Eukaryota > Viridiplantae > Streptophyta > Magnoliopsida > Fabales > Fabaceae > Astragalus > Astragalus membranaceus. The sequence goes on along the minus strand of CM076848.1, from coordinate 127,247,847 downwards.
CGCGCCTCATTAGTGTCAAAAGAAAGAAAGAAAATCGAAGGAGAGAAGAAAAGAAAGAAAGTCGAAGGAGAGGAGAAGAGAAGGAAGGAGCGACTTCAAGCTTGGAGTTAGGGTTTGTGCATCTTGATCCTAGGTAAGGGTTCCTAATCTTTTATGATTCGATTTCCTTTCTCTATCAAGTGCTTAGGTTTTCATTTTTCCCTAACCCTTCCTATTTTTGTTCAATTTGCGAATGGTCCAAGAGAAAGAGAGAGAGGGCGTATTCGAGAATAAGGGAAGAAGAAGGAGAAGAATTCTTGTTGCGGTAGTTTGTCGGTGCTTCGGTGGAAAGAGCTCTAGCTCGTCACAATCAAGGTTAGGGGAGTCTCACTCTATAATAGAGAGTATAATAGGTTGTATGTGAACCATAGGATTTCACTTGTTATTATGTTGTTAATTGTTAGATTGTTTAGGTTAGTTGAAATTGATAATTAGGGTGATTGATTCGATTCCCTATGCTAAGGTAGATTACATGTGTTGATTTTATGCCTTGTTGTGTTCTTAATGCATAAATGTGAGAATGAATGTTGTTGGTATGAGCATAATGTATTTTGTGATTTGTTGTTGTGAATTGTTTTGGAAATTTGATGTTTGGTAGATGTTGGGTCGCATGGGGCGCCAAGTGCCTAGGGAAAATGGCGCCCTGTGTACTGTAGCAGTGGTTTGGTGTTGCGTTGCGTGTGTTGTTTTGCTGCCTGGGCGTGAGAGTGTTGCTGTCTGGGCGCCTGTGCTGCCCAGAATGGCGCCTGGGCGCCTGTGTCCCATGGAATGTGCGCCTAGGGGTGGTTTATGTGAAGCTCAATTTCTAAACAGTTTTTACCGAGCCAAATTTTGTATTCACCTGACCAAATCATATTTTAAGCACTTTGGCTAAAGGATTTCCAGATTTGCACTTGTGGTTTTGAAATTGTCCTGTTGGGCATTGTTTTGGCTTGTCTAAGGGGTGCCTTGTGTGCATCTCATTTTCTGAGCATATTTTCCCGAGCCAAATTTTGTATTCACCTGACCAAATCATGTTTTAAGCACTTTGGCTAAAGAATTTCCAGATTTGCACTTGTGGTTTTGAAATTGTCCTGTTGGGCATTGTTTTGGCTTGTCTAAGGGGTGCCTTGTGTGCATCTCATTTTCTGAGCATATTTTCCCGAGCCAAATTTTGTATTCACCTGACCAAATCATGTTTTAAGCACTTTGGCTAAAGAATTTCCAGATTTGCACTTGTGGTTTTGAAATTGTCCTGTTGGGCATTGTTTTGGCTTGTCTAAGGGGTGCCTTGTGTGCACTTCAATTTCTAAACAGTTTTTACCGAGCCAAATTTTGTATTCACCTGACCAAATGATATTTAAAACATTTTGGCTAAAGAATTTTCAGCTGTTCATGCACCGTTTTGAAATTGTCCTAGAAGGGTGTCGTTTTGACTATGTTGTGGTGCCTAGGGGTGAGCTGTGAGTTCTGAACATATTTTCCCTAGCCAAATTCTGTATTCACGTGACCAAATCCCATTTTGAACATTTTGGCTAGAGCGGTTTTAACATTTCAGGTGGCCTAATATGTTTGTGCGCGTGGGTGTTGTGTTGGGCGCCAAGTATGGCCGCCCAGGGCGCCAAGAGGTGCGCCCGTGCCTTGTGTTTGGGTTCGGTCCCAATGGTGACAGATTGGTCCCTAAGTGCTAGCCTAGTCCTAGAGACGTGATTGTGATGAGAAAATAAATAAGTTGATTAGTGATGGGGCCATGAGGGCTACAACAAGATTAATTAAAGATGAGATGTAGGACATATGGACCGTGTTGTTGAGAATTATGATTGTGGTTGTTGTCATGGAGTCTCATGCATACATAAGGCTGCGGTCTGAGTTCTATATTATGATAATAAGGCTGCGGTCTGAGTTCTAAATTGAAATGATAAGGCTGCGGTCTGAGTTGATATTATAATGATAAGGCTGCGGTCTGGGAATATGGTACCACATGCATAACTGTATTGCATACATCCTCATGATAAGCATACGAGTCGCTGAATGTATGAACTATTACTACTGTGTGATTGTATGAGTGTGATACTATGATGAGATATACTTCTTATTATAGTCTTTATTATGCAGTTGAGACTCACCCTTCTGTTGTTGTTTACCACAGGTAGTCCTGAGTGAAGGCTTACTCCTTTCACTCCCGAGTCGGTCTGCTCTGATACGTGACACCTAGGGGGTGGGCATAGGATTCTAGTGTTAATCTTTTGCTGTTGAATTTCTATATGCATTAATTTAATGATTTTGTTTTGATGAGGCTGTTGTTCGGCGCTTTTTGAGATTATGTTATTTTTCCGCTGCGAGACATCTAAATTATAATGTGTGGAATTTTATTGGTGAAGTTATGAGTACCCTAATTTATTTAATGGTGTTGCGTATTATAAAGGTGTAATGAAGGTTTATAATGATTTGATTGTTGTTAGATTAGGATCATGCGTAGCATTCCATTCAAAAAGAAATTTTGAAACTCTGATCTCTATGATAAATAGCCGGGTAGAATGGGGTGTTACATTAGTGGTATCAGAGCAAAAGTTCGGTCTGTCCGACCAAGTGTGTCTGTCTGTCATATTGTGTATGACAATTAGGTGTTTTGTTTTAGTTCTAAATTGTCGTTTATGCTGCAGTGCTAGGTTGATATGGCTAGAAGGGATGATGCTGCTTTGGCTGCTGCTCTGCAGGCCATAGCCCAAGCTGTTGGAAATCAACACAATGCTGCTGATATGAATGCCCGTAACCTGGCAACGTTTCAGAGGGAAAACCCACCCACCTTCAAGGGTCGGTATGATCCCGATGGAGCCTTGTCGTGGTTGAATGAGATAGAGCGGATATTCCGTGTTATGGATTGCACTGCTGCCCAGCAAGTGAAGTTTGGGACGCACATGCTGGCGGAAGAGGCTGACAAGTGGTGGTTAGGGATGCTGCATAGGTTGAACACTGCTGGTGAAGAGGTTACTTGGGAGGTCTTCACAAGAGAGTTTAAAAGAAAGTATTACCCTGAAGACGTTCGAGCCAAGAAAGAGGTAGAATTCTTAGAACTGAAACAGGGAAATAAGACTGTGGCTGAGTATGCAGCCAAATTTGAAGAGCTGGCCCAATTCTGTCCTTACTACGCCAATGATGCTGATTCAGAGTTCTCTAAATGTGTGAAATTTGAAAGTGGCCTGCGACCTTGACATTAAGAAGGCAATTGGGTATCATGAGATACGAGATTTTGCTAGATTAGTTGACAAGAGTAGAATTTATGAAGAGGACAGTTCTGCTGCCTACAAGATTGGGAAAGAAAAGAGGAATACTCAGTTTAGGGGCAAACCCTATGATGTGTCTGGAGGTAAAAATAAGTGGAAGGCAGGTGCTGGTAAGAAATTTTCTGAGGGTAAGAAGCCTAGTGGGGGAGGTGCTCCCGCTGATACAGTGTGTTACACGTGTGGCAAGCCGGGTCACAAAAGTTTCGATTGCAAGACTGAGGTAATGTGTTACCGTTGTGGGAAGAAAGGTCATATGGCGTCTAACTGTGATCGTAAGGAATCAGTGTGTTTCAATTGTGGTGAAGCTGGTCACTTTAGTTCTAAATGCACCAAACCAAAGAAAGAGAAATCCAATGGAAGAGTTTTCGCGCTAGCAGGCTCAGAGGGGCCCAATGAGATTCGAGGTACTTGTTTTATTTATGGTTCCCCTTTAGTTGCTATAGTTGATACTGGTGCTACGCATTCTTTTATTGCTGCTGTTTGTGCTGAAAAGTTAAATCTAGTATTGTCTGATATGAAAAGGGAAATGGTTATCGACACTCCGGCTAAGGGTTCAGTGACTACTTCTCTATTGTGTGCTAAGTGTCCTCTGTCAGTATTCGGCAGAGATTTTCTGGTTGACCTTATATGTTTGCCTTTGGGAGGGTTGGATGTTATTCTTGGTATGGACTGGTTAGTGGATAACCATGTGCACATCAACTGTTTCAGCAAGTCTGTGAGTTTCTTTCCTCCTGAGGAGGAAGAGTCTGTTTTGTTGTCTGGGGATCAGCTGCATAAGGTAATGAAAGATGGTGGTCAACTATTTGCTTTGATGGCGTCTATGTCTGCTGAAAACCAAGCTATGGTTGAAGGGTTGCAGGTGGTGTGTGAATTCCCTGAAGTGTTCCCTGATGAGATTCCTAGTGTGCCACCCGAGAGGGAAGTAGAGTTTGGGATTGACCTTGTGCCTGGTACTAGGCCTGTGTCCATGGCTCCGTACCGAATGTCAGCTTCTGAGTTATCTGAATTGAAGAAGCAGTTGGAAGAGTTACTTGAAAAGAAATTTGTGAGGCCTAGTGTGTCACCATGGGGAGCTCCGGTTTTATTAGTAAAGAAGAAAGACGGGAGTATGCGCCTGTGTGTAGATTATAGACAGTTGAACAAGGTAACTATTAAAAATAAGTACCCTCTTCCGAGAATTGATGATCTGATGGACCAGCTGGTGGGTGCTAAGGTTTTTAGTAAAATTGATTTGAGGTCAGGGTATCATCAGATTAAAGTAAAAGACGAAGACGTCCAGAAGACAGCATTTCGAACGAGATATGGACATTATGAGTACTCTGTGATGCCGTTTGGTGTCACCAATGCACCAGGGGTGTTTATGGAGTACATGAATCGTATCTTCCATAGTTACTTGGATCGATTTGTGGTAGTTTTTATAGATGATATTCTGGTATACTCCAAGTCTGAAGAAGAGCATGCAGAGCACTTGAGATTGGTGCTTGAGGTATTGAAAGAGAAGAAGCTTTATGCTAAGTTGTCCAAATGCGAGTTCTGGTTGCGTGAGGTAAGCTTTTTGGGTCATATTATTTCTAGTGATGGCATAGCTGTGGACCCAGCCAAGGTTGATGCAGTGTTACAATGGGAGAGCCCAAAGTCTGCGACTGAGATCAGGAGTTTCTTGGGGTTGGCCGGTTACTACCGGAGGTTCATAGAGGGTTTCTCAAAGCTAGCCCTTCCGTTGACTCAATTGACGTGTAAAGGGAGAGTTTTTGTTTGGGATGCTAAGTGTGAAGAGAGTTTCCAAGAGTTGAAGAAAAGATTGACAACATCTCCGGTGTTAGTGTTGCCCGTGCCGGATCAACCGTTTGTGGTATATTGTGATGCTTCCAGAATGGGCTTAGGGGGGCGTATTGATGCAGGATGGGAAGGTAGTCGCTTATGCGTCCAGACAGTTGCGGACTCATGAGAAGAACTATCCTACTCATGATTTGGAATTGGCTGCTATTGTGTTTGCGCTAAAAATTTGGAAGCACTATTTGTATGGCACTAGATTCGAGGTATTCAGCGACCACAAGAGTTTGAAATACTTATTTGATCAGAAGGAGCTGAATATGAGGCAGAGGCGTTGGTTAGAGCTGCTGAAAGACTATGATTTTGGCTTAAACTATCACCCCGGCAAAGCTAATGTCGTGGCTGATGCTTTAAGTCGAAAGACTTTGCATATGTCAGCAATGATGGTAAAAGAGTTGGAGTTGATTGAGCAATTTCGTGATATGAGTCTGGTTTGTGAAGTGACACCGCGGAGTGTTAAGCTGGGTATGCTGAGGATTGGTAATGACTTCTTGGTTAGTATCAGAGACGCCCAGAAATTAGATGTGAAGCTGGTTGACTTGTTAGTTGTGGGTGATCAGAATGTGGATGGGGATTTCAGGTTGGATTCCCAGGGTGTGTTGAGATTTAGAGATAGGATCTGTGTTCCCGATGTTATTGAGATGAAGAAGATGATCCTTGAGGAGAGTCATAGGAGCAAGCTGAGTATTCATCCAGGGGCTACAAAAATGTATCATGACTTGAAGAAATTATTCTGGTGGCCTGGTATGAAGAAAGATGTAGCGCAGTTTGTGTACGCCTGTTTGACTTGCCAGAAGTCAAAGGTTGAGCACCAGAAGCCTGCGGGGTTGATGCAACCTTTGGATGTTCCGGAATGGAAATGGGATAGCATTTCCATGGATTTTGTGACAGGGTTACCAAGAACCGTTCGGGGATTTGATTCTATTTGGGTGATCGTGGATAGGTTGACGAAGTCTGCTCACTTCCTTCCTATCAACATCACGTATCCGGTAGCGAGATTAGCCGAGATATATATCCAGGTGATTGTGAAGTTGCATGGTGTCCCGAAGAATATTGTATCTGACAGAGATCCGAGGTTTACTTCGGAGTTTTGGGGGAGCTTGCAGGAGGCATTGGGGTCCAGATTGAGGTTGAGTTCAGCCTACCATCCTCAGACTGATGGGCAGACAGAGAGAACCATTCAGTCATTGGAGGACTTATTGAGATCGTGTGTTTTAGAGCAGGGAGGTGCGTGGGATACACACCTTTCGTTGATTGAGTTCACTTACAACAACAGCTACCATTCGAGTATAGGGATGGCTCCTTATGAGGCACTGTATGGGCGGAGGTGTAGAACTCCTTTGTGTTGGCATGAATCTGGCGAAAGTGTTGTTCTTGGACCTGAATTGGTGAGAGAGACTACAGAGAAGATAAAAATGATCAGGGAGAAAATGAAAGAGTCTCAAAGTCGGCAAAAGAGTTACCATGATAGAAGGAGAAAAGATTTGGAATTTCAGGCTGGTGAGCATGTTTTCTTAAGGGTCACGCCTATGGCTGGTGTTGGGCGTGCACTTAAAGCAAAGAAGTTGACTCCTAGATTTATTGGACCGTACCAGATCACTGAGAGGGTCGGAAAGGTTGCTTATAGGGTGGCCTTACCACCTAACCTTTCGAACTTGCACGACGTATTTCACGTGTCGCAACTTCGGAAGTACATTCCGGACCCGTCTCATGTGATCCATATGGATGATATTGAGGTGCGAGATAATCTCAATGTGGAGACTATGCCAGTGAGGATTGATGATAGAGAAGTGAAGGTGCTGAGAGGGAAAAGCATTGTTTTAGTGAAGGTGGTGTGGTTGGGAGCTACTGGCGAGAGCATGACTTGGGAGCTGGAGAGTAGGATGCGGGAGTCCTATCCAGAGCTATTTGACTCAGGTATGAATTTCGAGGACGAAATTTCCTAAGTGGGGGAGAGTTGTAACACCCTAAAATAATTTAATTAAGTAATTGATTAAATTATTTAAAGTGTTGCACTAATTTTCTTTATTATATTATAATGTAGTATTTTTATTTAATTGAAGGGGATGGCGTTGGTAATACCGGTATTGCAAATGACGGCCCAAGAAGCCCAAGCCCGTTGGCTTAGGCGCTCCTTAGGCACTAGGGGTCTAGGTCGCGCCTCATTAGTGTCAAAAGAAAGAAAGAAAATCGAAGGAGAGAAGAAAAGAAAGAAAGTCGAAGGAGAGGAGAAGAGAAGGAAGGAGCGACTTCAAGCTTGGAGTTAGGGTTTGTGCATCTTGATCCTAGGTAAGGGTTCCTAATCTTTTATGATTCGATTTCCTTTCTCTATCAAGTGCTTAGGTTTTCGTTTTTCCCTAACCCTTCCTATTTTTGTTCAATTTGCGAATGGTCCAAGAGAAAGAGAGAGAGGGCGTATTCGAGAATAGGGGTAGAAGAAGGAGAAGAATTCTTGTTGCGGTAGTTTGTCGGTGCTTCGGTGGAAAGAGCTCTAGCTCGTCACAATCAAGGTTAGGGGAGTCTCACTCTATAATAGAGAGTATAATAGGTTGTATGTGAACCATAGGATTTCACTTGTTATTATGTTGTTAATTGTTAGATTGTTTAGGTTAGTTGAAATTGATAATTAGGGTGATTGATTCGATTCCCTATGCTAAGGTAGATTACATGTGTTGATTTTATGCCTTGTTGTGTTCTTAATGCATAAATGTGAGAATGAATGTTGTTGGTATGAGCATAATGTATTTTGTGATTTGTTGTTGTGAATTGTTTTGGAAATTTGATGTTTGGTAGATGTTGGGTCGCATGGGGCGCCAAGTGCCTAGGGAAAATGGCGCCCTGTGTACTGTAGCAGTGGTTTGGTGTTGCGTTGCGTGTGTTGTTTTGCTGCCTGGGTGTGAGAGTGTTGCTGTCTGGGCGCCTGTGCTGCCCAGAATGGCGCCTGGGCGCCTGTGTCCCATGGAATGTGCGCCTAGGGGTGGTTTATGTGAAGCTCAATTTCTAAACAGTTTTTACCGAGCCAAATTTTGTATTCACCTGACCAAATCATATTTTAAGCACTTTGGCTAAAGGATTTCCAGATTTGCACTTGTGGTTTTGAAATTGTCCTGTTGGGCATTGTTTTGGCTTGTCTAAGGGGTGCCTTGTGTGCATCTCATTTTCTGAGCATATTTTCCCGAGCCAAATTTTGTATTCACCTGACCAAATCATGTTTTAAGCACTTTGGCTAAAGAATTTCCAGATTTGCACTTGTGGTTTTGAAATTGTCCTGTTGGGCATTGTTTTGGCTTGTCTAAGGGGTGCCTTGTGTGCATCTCATTTTCTGAGCATATTTTCCCGAGCCAAATTTTGTATTCACCTGACCAAATCATATTTTAAGCACTTTGGCTAAAGGATTTCCAGATTTGCACTTGTGGTTTTGAAATTGTCCTGTTGGGCATTGTTTTGGCTTGTCTAAGGGGTGCCTTGTGTGCATCTCATTTTCTGAGCATATTTTCCCGAGCCAAATTTTGTATTCACCTGACCAAATCATGTTTTAAGCACTTTGGCTAAAGAATTTCCAGATTTGCACTTGTGGTTTTGAAATTGTCCTGTTGGGCATTGTTTTGGCTTGTCTAAGGGGTGCCTTGTGTGCACTTCAATTTCTAAACAGTTTTTACCGAGCCAAATTTTGTATTCACCTGACCAAATGATATTTAAAACATTTTGGCTAAAGAATTTTCAGCTGTTCATGCACCGTTTTGAAATTGTCCTAGAAGGGTGTCGTTTTGACTATGTTGTGGTGCCTAGGGGTGAGCTGTGAGTTCTGAACATATTTTCCCTAGCCAAATTCTGTATTCACGTGACCAAATCCCATTTTGAACATTTTGGCTAGAGCGGTTTTAACTTTTCAGGTGGCCTAATATGTTTGTGCGCGTGGGTGTTGTGTTGGGCGCCAAGTATGGCCGCCCAGGGCGCCAAGAGGTGCGCCCGTGCCTTGTGTTTGGGTTCGGTCCCAATGGTGACAGATTGGTCCCTAAGTGCTAGCCTAGTCCTAGAGACGTGATTGTGATGAGAAAATAAATAAGTTGATTAGTGATGGGGCCATGAGGGCTACAACAAGATTAATTAAAGATGAGATGTAGGACATATGGACCGTGTTGTTGAGAATTATGATTGTGGTTGTTGTCATGGAGTCTCATGCATACATAAGGCTGCGGTCTGAGTTCTATATTATGATAATAAGGCTGCGGTCTGAGTTCTAAATTGAAATGATAAGGCTGCGGTCTGAGTTGATATTATAATGATAAGGCTGCGGTCTGGGAATATGGTACCACATGCATAACTGTATTGCATACATCCTCATGATAAGCATACGAGTCGCTGAATGTATGAACTATTACTACTGTGTGATTGTATGAGTGTGATACTATGATGAGATATACTTCTTATTATAGTCTTTATTATGCAGTTGAGACTCACCCTTCTGTTGTTGTTTACCACAGGTAGTCCTGAGTGAAGGCTTACTCCTTTCACTCCCGAGTCGGTCTGCTCTGATACGTGACACCTAGGGGGTGGGCATAGGATTCTAGTGTTAATCTTTTGCTGTTGAATTTCTATATGCATTAATTTAATGATTTTGTTTTGATGAGGCTGTTGTTCGGCGCTTTTTGAGATTATGTTATTTTTCCGCTGCGAGACATCTAAATTATAATGTGTGGAATTTTATTGGTGAAGTTATGAGTACCCTAATTTATTTAATGGTGTTGCGTATTATAAAGGTGTAATGAAGGTTTATAATGATTTGATCGTTGTTAGATGAGGATCATGCGTAGCATTCCATTCAAAAAGAAATTTTGAAACTCTGATCTCTATGATAAATAGCCGGGTAGAATGGGGTGTTACATTGAATACCTTGATGGTTGAATGATGATTGGAATGTTATTGGTACTGTTTTTGGTGTTTTGAGTTAAGGGTCAATTGGTACAGAAATCGGATCAAACGGAGTAGCTGAATCGAAGAAAAACAGAGTTTTAGAAAATCTGCAGTGAAGGCCCGGTTCGTGCGTCCCAGTGCACGACCCGTGCGCCTGAAACTGTGACTGGGCGCACAGTTCATTTCAACACAGCCCGGTCCGTGCGCCCAAGCGCACGACCTGTGGGTCCCAGCGCACGGTCCATGCGCCCCCTTCTGACAGCATTTTCAAATGTTGGTTTTCCGCTCCCATTTCGATGCGATCTCACCCCCGATTCCTTCCTTAACCCAACCTAAGATATCCTAGTTATATTGGTACTTATTTGATACATAATTGGTTAATATCCTTGAGTTATAAATTAAGTATTATTATGATGCATCGAAAGAAAAGTTAAGTTATAGTTTATAATCAAACCGAGTAATTATCTTTTTATCTAGTGAGAAGATGGCCAAGGCCAAGTAATTGACACAAGTGTCTCAGTAAAGCATAAAATACAAAAAAGGAATGATGATCCCGAGTTATGGTACACTTGGCGAGGGGAAGTCATGAACCCTAAACCAAGGCTCACTTAAGTTGACAAAGCCAAGGCTATTGTCGGGTGGGTTTCCTGTGGTATGAGGCTTGCAGTACCTGGGATTGTGCTAAGAG